>WNWU01013574.1:1916453-1948629 GCA_012654045.1 Ptyas mucosa
AGGAGGAGGAGGAGGAGGAGGAGGAGATTTCCCAGTACAAGTAGTGTACTTGACTTACAACAATATATTTAGGGACCATTCAAATAGCAATAGCACTTAAAACTTATATACCGCTTTACAGTGCTTTACAGCCCACTCTAAGCGGTTTGCAGAGTCAGCATATTGCCCCCAACAATCTGGGTCTTCATTTTACCAACCTTGGAAGGATGGAAGGCTGAGTCAACCTTGAGCTGGTGGGACTTGAGCTGCCAAACTACTGGCAATCAACAGTCAGCAGAAGTAGCCTGCAGTACTGCACTCTAACCACTGCACCACCATGGCTTTTTCTTTTGAAGTCACAATGACACTGAAAGAAGTGAATTATGACCATTTTTCACATTTATGACCATTGCACCATCTCCACGGTCATGTAATTTACATTCGGATGCTTGACAACTGGTTCATATTTATGACGGTTGCAATGTCCCGGGTGTCAGCTTTGGAAGCCATATTAGGCCGGAAGCTTGCACATTGCCACTTTCTCATGTGTGGGAAAGTAGGAGGGGGGATTTAGTAGAGGAAATGTATTTAAACAAAACAGCATTCTTCCTGTCGGTCAAGGTCAGGGCGATCCTGCACCTGGAGAAGGAGTGGTCAGAGTGATGTCTTGAGATGGGATGGCGGTTGATTGGACCATGTGATCGACTGAGGAGTGAGGGGATGGTTTTAGGGATTTTGATTTATTGAGGGAAAACCCGGACCTCTCAGATTCGTGTTTCCCCAGATGTGCCAGTTATTCTAGTAAAGAAAACTATTCTAGTAAAGAGAACTATGAAAAATGCTTGCTTCAAAGTCTTTACTTGGAGTGGGGGGGTTTTCTGGAACGCTGACACCGGGATCATGGGAAAGCCAGATTCACTTAACAACCATGTAACTAATTTAAGAACTGCAGTGATTCACTTAAGAAATGTGGCAAGAAAAGTCATAAAATGGGGCAAAACTCACTTTAAAAAAATCACTTAGCTACATAAATTTTGGACTCAATTGTGCTCATAAGTCAAGGACTGCCTGTATAGCTCTGCTCTGTGCATTGATAGTTTGGTATTTGTTGCCTGCAATATAAAATAGTTAGGGTCATCTTATAAACTGGCATTCTCTGTTCCAAGTTCTGCAGCATTCAAATAAGGTCAGGCGACATGCATTAATATTGAGGACAAAATTCATCATCTCTGAAAGTAAAATATACTCCTCAAAAAAATAAAGGGAACACAAGCAGAAGACATCCGAGATCTAAATGAATGAAAAAGCCTTATTAAATACTTTGTTCGTTACATACAGTAGTTTATACACTGCTCAAACAACTAAAGGGAACACAAAACGACTGTATGTAACGAACAAAGTATTTAATAAGGCTATTTCATTCATTCAGATCTCGGATGTCTTCTGCTTGTGTTCCCTTTATTTTTTTGAGCAGTGTATATGATTTTGAATGTTCTTCTTGCAAGAATTCCCTGTGCATAATAACTATATACATAAGGAAGGAAGTTCCTATTCTTTCCCTATTGTCCTTATTTCCTAGTCTACCCCAGCCCCATCCCACTGGGATTTTGATCCCTCACTATGACAATAATAGTCTGTCTGCTAGCGCTGATGATGTTACCTAGTTGGGTAATGAAATGTCTGCAAGAAAACCACCAAACTCAGAGAGCACTAAGGCCCTCACAGTTCAATCATGAGCTACACATATTCTCTTCTATTGGTAGTTTTATCTCTTCTGACCCAGCAGATGACAGCAAGTGGCTTCTCTTGTCTAGGATGGGGGCTAGGTGGGAGAACCAGCAAGGAATATTATAGATCTAGGGTAGACTGAGAAACATAACAATATCCCAGAAGAAGACAGTGGCCAATCATTTTGGTACTGCTGCCAAGAAATTGGAAATCAAGCAATCTGCGTGTCTGTTCCCACCTCCCCAGAGGCATCATAGCAGAAGGCCTGCTGATCAAACAGGCATTGAGCTGGGGAAAATTGATCTCAGGCTACAGGAATCACATCACATGAGGCAATCAGTCAACCTTTCCTATCTCTTCTCCATTCCGTTAGTCATGGCTTGTGCTGATTCTGGGTATGGCTGAATATAAAAAAAGAATAAATATAAAATTGGGAAGGGCAGGTTTGATAGCAGCCAGTAACATCTCTTTTCCAATAAATTCCGCTCACTCCTTTTCACCTGTTTAAGATTTATTCTCCCTCATCCAGATACACACATCCTGCATGCCTTCACTTCCTCCTTAAAATCCATCCTCAAGTGTGCTTTTTCCTGCGCAGTGTCATAGCTGGGTTTTTCCCCTTCTGTGTGGAACTGCACAAGAGTTTGCTGCTGATAAAATAACATTTCCTTTGACTATCCCATTTGTCCTTGCTGGAATTTCTGCTTGGGACAGCACTAATAATGAGCTGCATAATTCTTTCTACTCTCTGCATGCCAGGATTGCACCATTTTCTGACCGGCACTGACTGCTGGGCGCACAAAGAATTTTTTTCCAGGTTTAAGTATAAGAATGAAGTAGTTCCTTATTTTATCCAGCAGAGGGGGCAGGAATAAATATATTCATATTTTTCTCTCTCTCACACACACATATACACAAAAACATACATACTCTCTTGGAGTTTAGGTCTACAGCATCTGTAGCAAAAAGTGAGAAAATGGTTTGATGGCAGCAGCCAGACAGTGTGGACTCTAAATTCATTACTGCCATCTAGTGGCTATGTGGATTTGTGCAGAACAGATACAGTACCTTCACTTGCTCCTAACTGCTGCCATGGAGATCTTTTCTTGCTTGTCAAATTCCCACAGAGTTACTTTAATATAATCACAGTCACCTTAGCTGCTCTGAAGGAGTTTGTTTTTCCACTCTTATTCTAGTTGCAATCCATGGCACTTTCAAAATCTAATAGTGCATTTCTTTGGCACAATCAGATGACCGATTAACTTATCCACCGGTATTCTCAGGTATTCTTCCTTTTCTCCTTGGGGTAAAAAGAGCTACTGGGTGCCATGGCCTATAACCCTCCAAAAGCTGGAACTATGAATTTTACCCTGCAGATTCTCCACTGCCAATCACCTACCTGGAGTGTTTAGCAATAGCACTTAGACTTATATACCTCTTCACCAGTGGTGAAATATAAAATTTGTTATTATGGGTTCTGTGGGCGTGGCTTGGTGGGGGGGGGTAATGTGACTGGGTGGGCGTGGCCAATTCTTTTCTTTTTTAACTTTTCAAAGTATTTTTTCCAAGAGGTTGCAAAGTCTCTGCCGATCAGGCAACTCAGCTTGGATCGTCAGAGGCATTTAAAAGAAAAAAAGAGTTTTTTTCTTTTAAAAGCCTTTGATGATCCCAGCTGAGCCATGCGATCATCAGAGGCCTTTTTTTTTAACTTTTAAAAGCATTTTTTCGGCCGAAGAGGTTGTAGAAAAAATGCTTTTAAAAGTAAAAAAACCAAAAACCTCTGATTATTGTGCGGCTAAGCTGGGCATTGGGGGGGGGGGCAGGGATTTTTGCTACCAGTTCTCCGAACCATTTGCCTCCATCGCTACCGGATCAGGCGATCTGGTCTGAACTGGGATAATTTCACCCCTGCTCTTCACAGTGCTTTACCACTCTCTCTAAGCCAGTGATGGCTAACCTTTTTGCCATCTCGTGCCAAAAGCAAGGGTCGCATGGGGGGATGGGTGTCACGCGTGCCCACACCCATAATTCCATGCGGTCTGCCCCCTGTGCATGTGCACACGACCCCCCCGCGCTCTCCCCGCTTTTGGCACATGATGACACGGTAGGTCCAGTAGGCCCGTTTTTGCTCTCCCCAGGCTCCGGAGCCTTTCTAGGAGCCTGGGGAGGGTGAAAACAGCCTTCCCCACTCCCCCAGGCCCTCCGGGGCAGGAAACAGCCTGTTTCCCTACTTCCGGTGGTCCCAGAAGGCCCAAAAATCAGCTGGCCAGCACGCACATGTGTGCTGGTGCTGAGCTCGCGTGTCCACCAAAATGGCTCTGCATGCCACAGGTGGCACGCATGCCATAGGTTCGCCATCACGGCTCTAAGCAGTTTACAGAGTCAGCATACTGCCCCAACAATCTGGGTCCTCATTTTATTGACCAAGTTGGAAGGATGTAAGGCTGAGTCAACCTTGAGGCAATGAGACTCAAACTGCTGTCAGTCAGCAGAATTAACCTGCAATACTGCATTCTATCCACTGAGCCACCACAGCTCTTCTTCTGCTTATTGGGACATCAAGTTGACCATTCTTCAGAAGAGGCTAAATCCATTAGCAAACAAGACCCTCCAAACAGCTGTTCTCCATCATACCTACCGTATTTTTCAGAGTATAAGATGCATCTTTTTCCCGCCTAAAAGAGGGTAAAAATTTGGGTGCGTCTTATACATGGAATGTAGCCCCGCCCAGTTTCTGAAATGGAGGTTTCAGAGGCTGGAAAAAAAGCCTCTGAAATGGAGGTTTCCGAGGCTGAAAAAAATGCAAGCAGTAGAGCTCACAATCAACGAATCTGTTGCTAAAGTTCACCTCTGGGAACAGCTGATTGGGGGTATTCCGGGAGGCCATTCACCTGCCAATCAGCTTTTTTCTTATTTTCCTCCCCAAAAACTAAGGTGCACCTTATACTCCAGTGCGTCTTATAGTCTGAAAAATGCGGTAGATGTATCCTATCTGGGCTGCAGATCTCTGAATGATTGCTGGAAGGCAGCCAAGAGATACAGGAATCCTCAAGCCTTAGCTGTCATTTATACCGGTAGTCCTTGCTTAGCGACCATTCATTTAGCAACTGTTCAAAGTTATGACAGCACTGAAAAAAATGACTTACAAGTGATCCTCACACTTATGACCATTGCAGTATCTGGGTACTTGGCATCTGTCATGCATTTATGAGAGTTGTAGCATCCCCTCATCATGTGATCACCACTTGTGACCTTCCCAGTTGGCTTCTGACAAGTAAAGTCATTGGGGAAGCCAGCAGGAGTCGCCAATCACAGTCACATGACAGCTTGCTTAACAACTGTGGGTGAATTGCTTAATAACTGGAACTGGGACAATCACCTGATGTTTCGTTTAATTACCTCTTCACTTGGTGACAAGAGTTTCTGGTCCCAGTTAGAGTCATTAAGTGAAGACTACCTGTAGTTATTTGGATTTTCGCAGTCTAGATAGGATATTTGAACCTGTCGCTGATCAACTGTTGAGGCAGCTTCTAGATTTTGCCTGAAAAGACATACCAACCTTCAAATATCCTCAAATGTCTTTGTCCATGTGGATAGATAGTTTGCATCTTGGTATGTTCCTGTTTAAGCACTTTCTTAAGTTTCAATCCAGAACTAAGTAGCAAGCCCACTTCCCCACTCAATCCCAGATCCCCTTGATTCCTATTAGTGGTAAACATTAATTCATGCCACACCCATTAAATCTTGGGAGCCTGGTGAGTCCACTGTTGGGAACCTGGCTGGCACCCTAAAACTCAAATTAATGCATTGCTTCCCCCCCACCTCTTGCAAGACTCCCTTCATTTTTTTCAACCTCCAACAAAAGAGAGCCATATACAGGTTTTCTTTCTTTCTGCCGTGCCCATCCCATTTTCCCCACAAAAATAATTGCCAACTTGTTAACTCTTCTGGAATTCTTGGATGAGAATTTATAATGGAGCCTTCTCCAAGGCACCATTAATCACCTCCTTTTTTGCCAAGAAAATTGCCCATATTAAGAATATTTGATTTATTTTGAATTAGCAATCTGGGTTAGGGCAAAGAGCATTTAACCAATCCCTGAGTAAGATAATGGGGGATTAAAAACAAATAAACTTTGAGGCAGCAATTAAACCCATCTCTACGCTTAGGATCCTTGATTCCTGGGTGGGTGGGAGAATGCTGTTTTAGTTAATAAATCAGAATCAGAACATTTTCAACAGAAGTGTCCTGGGAGGAGGGCTAATGCCGAATTGAGGATCATGCATTGTTACACAAACTGTCTGTTTGTACATGAGAGGGGTGGAGATTGTGTGGCACTATTTATTGCTTCTTGCATGGCATCATTTTGACAACATTATCACACTCTTTAGGCGGAATGGGAAATAAACTGCATGTCTGTGAAATCAACAGATGTTAAAATACTGTTGCATTCTGGAAAAGTTTAAACCCGATTAGTTGATCATCTGTACAGGGACGTGAAAAAATACACCTCAAACCAATTCCCATAATTTGAATGCAAATTATGAAAAACAGCAAAATGTGAAAAACAGTGTTGATATAACTATTTGAAGTAGCTGGTTGTTGGATTTGACCTGAGGGAAATATAGGGGCATTTGGGAAGGAAACAATTAAAGCCTCCAAAGTAGAAAAGACCTTAAATCTGTTAGCACTTAGAACAAGGTAACCATTAATGCATTGGGCACCATTTTGGTCTGCCATGACCTCATGACACTGTCTACATCAGGGCTGTCAAACTCGCGGCCCACGAGCCAGATGTGTCACACGCTGGCCACACCCACACCCAGTTTAGCGAAGGGGGGGGGAAAGTCCCAATACGTCATGTGACCCCGCCATGATAACACATGTTTGACACAGTTTTGGTTTGGTTTTGCATGGTTATACTTGTATTTTATTTTCCTTTCTTTTCCTTTCTTTTTACTTTAGTTGATGGGGAGGGTTGCTCCATTTGCTGTAATCTGAACAGTCATAATTGCATATCCTCCATTGTCATCCACCAGCCCAGGGATGGGCAACTGTGGGCCCTTTATGCCCTGTGGACCTCAACTCCCAGAATTCCTGAGCCAAGATGGCTGGCTCAGGAGTTCTGGGAGTTGAAGTCCACAAGGCATAAAAGGGCCTAGTTGTTTACTCTTACACTAGCCAGTTCTGGCTAAGACTAGTGACAAAATCAGACCTGGATTTCTTAATCATTAATCATTCTTAATCAATTACCCACTTTCTTGCAGCCATAGTAGAAAATAAAGTTTATCAATCATTTCCTTCCATTTCACCGCCCCCTCCCCCATCTCATAACCAGGCCTTTTGTCTTTCATTCAGACTATTTTCAGACAGGGGTTTAGCACCCTTTCAGAAAAGTGGTAGACCCATATTCAGAAATAGGCTGAGGGACACGTCATATGCCTGGGCACCTCTGCCACTGTGCCAAATATGTCATTTCAAGCATATTCTTATGTGCTCAAGCCTGTCCCTTTTTAAGGAGTGTGATTTAGCAGTTTACTTTTGGTGGGAGGAGAAATGAACTTTATTTATTTTTATTTATTTTACAAGAATCTCTCCTTGAAGGACCTCTGAATTATGACTACCAAAATCAGTGAATGTGTTCCTGCCAGCTGGTAATGTTGGGGGTAAAAAACAAGCCGAATCATACTTCTTGTACATATGTAAAAGAGGTGGTGCTTTGGTGACATGATTATGACTGCCATCTTGATTTTGCTGATCGCCTTCATGCAGACCCCAATCTCTGCATTGGAGAAATGATGGCTTGACCTAGGTCACTTAGTGCATTGCCAGCTGAGGCAAGATTTAAGATGCCAGATCTCAAGCCCTTAGGCTGAAATACTCTGCAATTTATACATGTCTGCCACTTCAAGCAGATGTCTCTAATTTGTGGCCTGTCAACTCCTTCCAGCCAATCTAACCAGGTCATTTTTTGATGGTCTGCAACCATCGAGGTAGTCCTTAATTTATTTATTTATTTATTTGTTGCATTTCTATGCCGCCTAACTCCCTGGGGACTCTGGGCGGCTAACAACAAAAAATAATGTGAACAATATACCATAAAAGTTGTTTAAAAAAACATTAAAACCCATACACTCCATTCATGGCCGGATCTCGCAAGATTGCAGCAGCGAGATCAACGGCCCCAGGCCTGCCGAAAAAGCCAGGTCTTCACCACTTTCCAGAAGGCCAATAGGGTGGGGGCGGTCCAGACCTCAGGAGGTAATTGGTTCCAGAGAGTCGGGGCAGCCACAAAGAGCGCTCTCCCCTGCGAGCCCGCCAGCCAACATTGTTTAACTGATGGGACCCAGAGGAGACCGGTAAGATCTGGGATCTTACCGGTCGTTGGGAGCTATGCGGTAGAAGGTGGTCTTGAAGATAGCCTGGCCCTAAGCCATGCAGGGCTTTAAAGATAATAACCAACACCTTGAATTGTGTCCAGAGACCGAGAGAGAGCCAGTGCAGCTTGGGGAGAATTGGTGTAATGTGGGTGTATCTAGGTGCACCCACAATTGCTCGTGCGGCTGCATTCTGGACCAACTGTAGTCTCTGAACACTTTTCAAGGGTAGCCCCATGTAGAGCATTTGCAATAATCCAACCGTGAAGTGACAAGGGCATGAGTGACTGTGAGGAGAGACTCCTGATCTAAGTAGGGTCGCAGTTGGTGCACCAGGCGAACCTGTGCAAAAGTCCTCCTAGACACAGCTGTCAGATGTTGCTCTAATCTTAGCTGTGAGTCCAGAAGGACACCCAGATTGCGAGCCCGTTCTGAGGGGGACAACTTCTCCCCCCCCCCAGGACCAGAGATAGCTTTTAGGAGGCAATACCCACAGCCATTCAGTCTTGTCTGGGTTAAGTCTGAGCCTGTTGACTCCCATCCAGACCCTCACAGCCTCCAGGCACCGGCACATCACATCCACTGCATCACTGAACTGATGCGGGGTGGAGATATACCGCTGAGTATCATCAGCATATTGTTGATATCCCACTCCGTATCATTAGATGATTTCACTCAGCGGTTTCATGTAGATGTTAAATAGGAGGGGAGAGAGGACCAAGCCTTGAGGCACCCCGCAAAGGGGGGGCCTAGGGGTCGACCTCTGTCCTCCTACCAACACCAACTGTGACCAACCAGAGAAATAGGAGGAGAACCACCGTAACACGGTGCCTCCCACTCCCAACTCCCTTAGTCGTCCCAGAAGGATACCATGATCAATAGTATTGAAAGCTGCTAAGAGGTCAAGAAGCACCAAGATAGGGGAATGACCCCCATCTCGGGCTCGCCAGAGGTCATCCATCAATGTGACCAAGGCAGTTTCCATGCTGTAGCCAGGCCTGAAGCCAGATTGAAAAGGATCTAGATAATCCGTTTCATCCAATGACCGCAGAAGCTGAAGTGCCACCACTTTCTCTACAACCTTTTCCACAAAGGGTAGGTTGGAGACTGGCCGAAAGTTCTTTAATTCTGCTGGATCCAGGAAAGGCTTCTTGAGGAGGGGCCTTACAACCACCTCCTTTAATGGTTGCGGGAAGGACCCCTTATGACAATTGAGATCAGAATTTTTGTTGTTAAGCTAGGTGGTTAGTAAGTTGCACCCAATTTCACAATCTTTTTTTGCCATGGTTGTTAAGCAAATCACTGTCATGATTGTGTGATCATGAAACAAATCCTCCTTCCCTCATTGACGTTGCTTGTTTGAAGCAAAGATTCATCGATACAAATGATTCTTCAAACAGTCCAAAGGATGGAACAACAATTACTTAAGACAAATGAAAAAGTCCAAAGGATGGAACAACTACTTAAGACAGATGAAAAGGTAGTCAGTATTCAACAAACAATGTCGAAATATGAAGAAAGGTTGCAAAAATTAGAGAAAAAGGATGATCAAAAAGAAGAAAAAATGAAAGATACAGATAATAGAATGGCAGAGGTTGAACGAGAAAGGAGTGGCTTAATTGGATGGGAAATGGACAAAGCAAAATTTTACCTTAGATTTCAAAATGTGGAAGAAGAAAAGGCAGAAAATTTGGCTGATATTATGATTGGGATGCTGGCTGATGCTTTAGAAATTACCAAAGAGAAGATGATGGATAGGGTGGATCAGATATATCGAGTTTATACTAGATATGCAATGCGTAATAAGCTGCCATGAGAAGTACATATAAGATTTACTAAGAAATCGATTAAAGCACAAATTCTTCAGGTGGCCAGAGAAAAAGCCTTGAAATACAAGGAGAAAGAAGTGGTGGTTTTGAAACAAATTCCAAGAAGAGTTAGAGAGATAAGAAGAGAATACCAATTCTTGACCAAAATATTAATCCAAAAAGAAATCAACTATAGATGGCTGATACCAGAACGGCCAATTTTAATGTGGCAACTTCAAAGATATAGGTTGGATACAATTGATAAAGCGAGAGCCTTCCATGAAGAATTTCTTAAAGAAAAGGAAGTGGAAATGGAAACAGATACTCAAGCTACAGTAGTGCCAGTGAAATTCACAGAAGAGGAATTGGCAATGATTGAATCAGCAGAAGACGCTGTAGATGGGATTGTGGAACACAAGGAACAACGTGAAGTAAAATCAACTAGAGCAACAAAACCTACATATAAAGTATGAATATGGAAGAAACGAAATTAATTTCAATAAACATAAATGGACTTAACTTGATAGTGAAAAGGAGAAAGGTGTTTCATAAATTAGAAAAATTAAAATTTGACATAATTTGTCTACAAGAAGTACATATTAAAAAACAACATGAACAAGTATTGCTACAACCTAAACTTGGAAGAACATTTTTATCATTGTCACAAAGTAAAAAAAGAGGAGTTGTTTTATATATTAGAAATTTAATAACTGCGGAGCAAATATATGCAGATTCAGAAGGTAGAATTTTGATGGTGGAAATAATTGACAATAATATGAAAATCCTTTTGATAGCAATATACACTCCAAATAACAATCAAAATGACTTTTATAGAAAATTACATATGAAAATAATTGAAATGGAGTATGATAACATATGTATGATGGGTGATTTTAATGGAATAGTGGATGAAAATTAGGACTATAAAACACACAAAACAGTAAGACGTAATAGAAAGACTCTACTGAAACCCTTTTTTAAGATGATAGAGGAAATAAACCCGAAGGATGTATGGAGAGATAGAAATGGGAAATATAGACAATATACTTTTTACTCCAACAGACACTCATCTTGGTCTAGGTTAGATATGATATGGACAACAATGGACTTGACTTTAATGTAGTACACACGGAAATTGAAACAAATTTATGGGCTGACCACAATCCTGTGACAGTTACCTGGAAAGGTCGAAAAAGAAAATCCAGATGGACTTTAAATAATACAATTTTGAAAAATAAAGACTTTGTATTGAAAATGGAGAGAGAGTTGGCTTTTTTCTTTTAGGAGAACAAGACAGAAGACACATCAGCACAAAATCTTTGGGACACAATGAAGGCCTATGCCAGAGGTCTAATAATGGATTATACAAGGAAAAGAAATGTGAAGAAAAGGCGAAATTTTAAAATATTAACTGATGAATATAAGAGATTTGAAAAGGAACTCCAGAAAGATCTATGCAAGAAAGATGTAAAAATGAAAATGGATATAATAAAGCACAAAATGGACTTACTGGAGAAGGAAGAATTAAAATAAGAAGTGCTAAACAGAATTATTTCGAAAATGCGAACAAACCAGGGAGATGGCTAGCATATAAATTGAAAAAAGAAAGAGCATCAATAAAAAAAACACAATCAATTGATGATCAAGGGCAAAGTAAATTTGGAAATAAAGAGATGGGAAAAATATTACAAAAATTCTATAGACAACTCTATAAGAGAGAGATGGTAGAGGAGGAAAAAGTGGCAAGCTACTTACAAGATGCAAAATTACCTCGGATTCCCAAAGATATTGAGGAGATGTTGGAGGGAAGTATAACAATGATGGAATTAACAGAAGCAATCAAGAGATAAAAGAATGGAAAGGCACCAGGGCCAGATGGATTACCTGCTGAATACTATAAAACACTATAAGAATCTATCAGTCTCCCATTAATGAATGTTATGAATGAAGTGAAGACAAAGAAGATAGTACCCAAATCATGGACTGAGGTGTATATCACATTGATTCATAAGGAAGATACAGACCCACAACAAATCAAAAACTATAGGCCTATATCCCTGCTAAATTCAGACTATAAAATTTTTGCTTCAATATTGGCAGAAAGGCTTAAGAGATATTTGAATAATTTTATACATTCAGACCAAAATGGATTTCTCCTAAAAAGACAAATTACTAACCAGGTCATTTTTTTATGGTCTGCAACCATCGAGGTAGCCCTTAATTTATGACAATTGAGATCAGAATTTTTGTTGTTAAGCTAGGTGGTTAGTAAATTGCACCTAATTTCAACAATCTTTTTTGCCATGGTTGTTAAGCGAATCACTGCCGTTGTTTAAATTGGGTCATGTGATCATGAAACAAATCCGCCTTCCCTCATTGACTTTGCTTGTCGGAAGCCGGCTGGGAAGGTTGCAAATGGCAGTCACATGACCCCAGGAAGCTGCAACACTGGTAGGTAGTTGCCAAACATCTGGATTTTGATCATGTGACCATGGGGATGCTGCAATGGGCAAAATGCGAGGACCGGTTGTAAGTTACTTTTTTCAGTACTGTTGTAATTTCGAATGGTCACTAAACAAATGGTTGTAAATTGAGGACTAACTGTATTTAAAGGTGAATGTTTCCTTTTCAGTCATGACCAACTCTCAGTTTCTTAGCCAAGGGAGCCAGCATCGTCAAAAGACAATTCCCATGTCACGTGGCCAGCGTGGCTATACTCTTCGTATCAATCTACTCCCATTTGCATGCTTTTGAACTGGGAAGGAACTGGGCCAAGTAATGGGAACTCACTCCATTGTGTGGAGTGTCAGGTCTCAAACCTCAGCTGTCAGCTCTTCAGCTGACAAACTCAGCTTCTTTAACCACTGAGCCATTTTGTCCCCTTAGCTGTATTTAACAAAGTATAAAATGGGAATCTGACAATTGCAGCTTTGCCTGACCTTCCAAGTCATTTCTGTAATCTGTCAGCATTCTAAATATACTAAAAACAGGGGTGGCTCACAAAGGGGGGCACATGCAAAGCGGGTGCTGGTAGAAATGGAAGAGTCAAGGAAAAATGCTGCCCTCCCCTGAAGAAATCCAAATTTGACAGTGCCTTCATGGCAAACTAGGCTTGTTTGGCTCACTGCTGCTCAGCTAGCCTTGTCCTGATGCCGCAATGCTTGTTGTGCTCACACCATCACTCATGCGAGCTCTGATTTACATCACACACACCCTTCGCACTGCCCCACAGCTCTCAAGCCATCCCAGAGGGTTGAGACAGCCGCAGTAAGGGAGGGGAGAGCCACAAGAGCAGAGAGACCAGATCCATTAAGACAGATGGATGGGGCACACTTGGCCACAGTCAAGTGAAGGTCTGCTCTGCTCAGATCCAGACATCAACTGAATCTGGGTTGGATAGATGTCCCAACCCACTAGCTGAGAGGTGGCCAGAGGCAGTGTTTGGTTTAATTACCAATATGATACTCAGCACAGAAACCTGGCTCCATATTTTATGGATTGATTTATTTCTATCTTGTCTTTATTCGTATCCAACTCACAGTGGCATGCATACACTGTGGCTCCCATGAGGTGTGTTGGGTTGAGAGAGGGGGACTGATCCAAAGTCACACAACTAGTTTTCATGCCTAAGGTGGGACTAGAACTCACAAACTTCTGGTGATTGGCCCAAAGTCACCCAACTGGTTTTCATGCCTAAGGTGGGGCTAGAACTCATAGGTTGCTGGTGATTGGCCCAAAGTCACCCAACTGGCTTTCATGTCAAAGGTGGGACTAGAACTCACAAACTTCTGGTGATTGGCCCAGAGTCACCCAACTGGCTTTCATGCCTAAGGTGGGAATAGAACTCATAGGTTGCTGGTGATTGGCCCAAAGTCACCCAGCCAGTTTTGATTCCTAAGGGGGGTGGGGGAACTAGAACTCAGCTGGTTTGTAGCCCAGCCCCTTTACCAATACAAACCGACTTAGGTAAGTCCTATATTCTCTGATGTGCATCCCAGTCATAGGGGGCTTAGTGCTCAGGTCCTTGATTGTTGCCTCTTATGCACATGGCAGATTTCTCTCAAATGATATGGATTTGATTGGCAAACCAGGATTCAACCTAAAAGCTCTGTGGAAATCCAGCAGGTTTGGAGGGGGAGAGATGTCCTTCCCGCCAGTCTGTCAGTGGCCTCTGACTTGCCAGTTGCCCTGAACTGTTTCTGGAAAGGCCAGGCAGAGCAAGAAAGTTGGTAGTCTCCCTCTCTCTGCCCCCCCTACAAATGCCTCTCTGTTAGTACATTTGGTGCCCTTTTCCTCAACTGCAAAGTGTGCAAGTATTTTTTTCTCATCTGTGAAAATTAACAACTGTATTGAAGCTGACTCATAAAACATTTGTAAGTGACTTACAAGAACTCAAAATACAGGTCATCACCATAAAGTTGGGAGAGGCGGGTTTGCAACCTTAACTTTGCTGAGCAGGTGACAGCAAAGGGTTAAGGTAATACCTTTTGTGGTTGTGGTTGTTAAAATCTTGGAAATGATGGAGATGGGCATCTGATGTGGATAAAATAATAACGGCAAGGAATGCATTACAGGCTGAGATTTCTGTCCTTTACCGAATGGATAGAATCTGTATTATATGTGCAAGACCTTTCCCACAATGACTTTGTAATTGTGTGACTGGCTTTAAAACTGAAAGGTGGGCTGAGATATAAGTTAGGAACCTGGGGGTGTGTATATATATATATAAATTTGATTTATATGCCGCCCTTCTCCGGAGACTCAGGGCGGCTTACAATGTGTTAAGCAATAGACTTCATACTTTTGTATATTTATACAAAGTCAGCTTATTGCCCCCACAAACTGGGTCCTCATTTCACCTACCTTAGAAAGGATGGAAGGCTGAGTCAACCTTGAGCCTGGTGGGATTCGAACTTGCAGTAATTGCAGGCAGCTGGTTTTAATCACTACGCTTTTAGTCTGCTGAGCTAAACCAGGCTCAGTGCACAGGAACATACTGTATGTAGAGCATTAACTCTTTTCTTCAGCTGCTGTGCTGATTTGGCTCGCCTCTCCAATATGCACCTAATATTAATTGATCCATTGTTAATGCTGGGAATCATATCATGTCTGGATGTCTCATCTACTTACTGAGGATATTTTCTGTGTTCTCCGTAACAAGGGGCCCTTCAGGATCAGGGTCAGGCCTCGGCTCGAGGAAGTATTCTGAAGCCACACAGCTGCCTTTTTTCTGACCTAGAAAGAGAAACAAGGCATAAAACTTCAGACTGAACCCTCAGCAAGTTTAAGAAGTGTGGACTTCTTAAGTGTGGCCAACACAGCTGGGGATTCCCAGGAGAACTCTGGGAATTGAACTCCATCCCTCTTACAGTTGCTGAGGTTCAGGTAACACTGTTCAGGGAAGAAATGGTGCCTTTGTAGAAGGAAGTCCCAAATCAGCAAGGCCAAAATTACTATACACTTCCATTCAAACAAGCCACTTCTGTAAAATAGTCAGCTCAGAGCTAGTACCAAGCAGGATGCCTCTGACCATTTCCAAAGCCTTTCTAACCTAGAGGAAAAAGAGGACGGTCAGTTTTTGTTCTGCTATCCAGAACGTGATCCTGAGGCTCCAAGAGCCATCCTTGTTGTGTCTTCGGCTCCCGAGCCCGTACCTCCGGAGGAAGAATCCTCCGAAAGTGAAGAGGAGGAGGAGGCAAGGGCCTCCTCCCCTGGCCCGTCTGGTTTGGCACCACCCCAGGCCCCAGCTGAAAGCCCTGTGGAAGAAAGCTCCTCTGAGTCAGATGTTAATGAGGAGAGGGAGTGGATTAATCCCAGGTGGCGACGATCAGAGAGACGGGCTCAGCAAAGGAGTGGGTGGGGCCGAGCACGAGGTGATGAGTCACAAAGCCAACGCCCCACAAGGTATAAAAGGAGCTGACCTTACCTTGTTGGCTTTTGTGACGAACAAAGTTTTTACCCTGACTGCTTGTGTCCTGAAATACTGCAGCAGCTAAGTTTCTTTTAAACGTGTATTGGACATAAATACTTGGAGCCTTATCAGGGACTGGCCGTGGCAACTCAAAACAACAGCTGTCGTTATCTCTCCTGGGCTCGCTGCCAGCTTGTTGTTTATGGATGGTAAATAAACAACTTCTGAATACTCCTGTTCGAGTGTGTGTGCTTGTCTGGGCTTCTGAAGCAGGGAGGGGACAGAACAATCCTGGAGGAGGTGTAACTCTCAGGGAGGCTCAGCCAATCTCATTGTACACATGTTGTACTCTGACAATAAAGGTTTGAATTTGAATTGAATTGTAACTCTTTTCTTTTACTATTTCATCTCGGGATAAAAATTAACCAACGGTCCCATACATGCATCTCTAAGGATAGGAGAGCATAAAGGAGGTGGGTGGAGACAAGTGGGGATCCTTTTTAGTGAGTGCCACAAAAGATCAGATCCTCACAGATCCTCTCGTGAAGGTCCAACTGAACTAATTATGCCTATGCACAAGAATCTTCTCAACTAAAGGTGAATATCTGTTTGGGTTAAGGTCAACAGAATTCAAGGAAGGTTGAGCTTAGTTCACTAATAGTTACGTAGGGATTCTAGGCTGGTCCCTCTTTTAACTCCTCCCCCAGATTCTGCCACTCCTTGTCCTACATCACTTCAACAGCTTCTTGGCAGCTGGTACAGCCGGTTCATCCTCCCCTTCTACCAGCGTGCCCCAGGAAAGGGCCCCTGGATCAAGGATCAAGTCCCACATTCCAAAGGAGCATCAGGTATGCATACGCACTGCTCTGTTCATGAGATCTAGTTGTTCAGATGTTGAACCAGTGCTGGAGACCCAGATTCAAGTTCTACTTCCAACCATGGAAGTTCAATGGGTGACCTTGGGCCACTCACTCTTCCTCAGTGGCCCCATCACCTCATAGGAATATTATTGTGGAGCAAAAGAGGAACTAAAGAGCATAGGACTTTGTGCTCCAGGATAACAATCGAACAAGGAAACTAATAAAGAAATTACTCTTATGTTCATTGCACTGTTCCATACCTCTTACCTTAGATGTAATAAAGCTATATTATCATTACCAGTAACATTGATTGATTGATTCATTCATTCATTCATTCATTCTTTCTTTATTTATTTATTAGTCGCATTTCTATGCTGCCCAACTCTCTAGGGACTCAAATTTTTTTTTTTTTAATTTGATTTATATGCCGCCCTTCTCCGGAGACTCAGGGCGGCTTACAATGCGCTAAGCAATAGCCTTCATACTTTTGTATATATTTATACAAAGTCAGCTTATTGCCCCCACAAACTGGGTCCTCAATTTACCTACCTTAGAAAGGATGGAAGGCTGAGTCAACCTTGAGCCTTGGTGAGATTCGAACCTGCAATAATTGCAGGCAGCTGATGTTAATAACAGGGCTTTAGACCACTGTACTATCCAAGGCTCTTGTGCCATCAAATTGTTTTAAATTACTGTGTGTATGCATGTCCACACACACACACACATATACACTAAAGCTCTCATTCCTGTAATCCAGAGGTCTTCAAACTTGGCAGCTTTAAGACTTGTGGACTTCAACTCCCAGAATTCTCCAGCCAGTTATGCTATGCTGGCTGGAGAATTCTGGGAGTTGAAGTCCACAAATCTTAAAGCTGCCAAGTATGGGGACCCCTGCTGTAATCTTTAACTGGGCAAAACAGTGTCTCATAGAGCAACAATTTTTGAACCGAGGTACTTCAAATGAGTTAATTTACAGAACGTGTCCAAAATCTGGGACCCAGGACTCCCATTCAAATGAACTACAGTAAATTTTATAAAACATTTTATGACACAAACATCACCAAAAAAGAGTTTATGGTATAACACAAAATGTCACAAAACATTTTCGGTGCTGATGTTTGTACTACACAGTTCAACATGGGTTGTTTTCAAGAAAGATGCATCTCTGAATGCATTTCCAATGAAGGCAGTGCCTTAGAAATTCTGTCACTGTTAAAACTCTGAAGAATCTGGTGAGGACTTCTGAAAGGATGACCCAATGGGTCACAGAGTTCCTAGTGTAGGTAGTCCTTGATTTACAACCACACTTGAGCCCTAAATTTCCGTTTTGGGCAAGGCAGTTGTTAAGTGAGTTCTGTCCCATTTTATGACCTTTTTGCCATAATTGTTAAGCTAATCACTGCAATGGTTAAAAGAGAATCATGCAGCCATGAAGTGAATCTGGCTTCAACCCATTGATTGCTTGTTGGAAGATGACTGGGGAGGTTAGAAATGGTGGTGACGTGACCACCGGGCTGTGCAACTGTCATAAATACATGCCAGTTGCCAAGCAGTCAATTTTGATCATGGGCTGCAATAGTGAAAACTGGTCATAAGTCACTTTTTTTTCAGTGCTTCGGTGGTTGTAAGTCAAGAACTACCTCTATGGTAATAAGAATTTGAATGATGGTATTACTACGTGTACTTAAATAATATGGTGACTGGCATAAAAATAATATATCGAACTATTGATTAAATAAATAATGAAACAATGAAAGATTATAACTCGGTATGAAAAGATGTTTACTAAATGTCACAAATATGGTCAAAAATACTTTATTTGTATTAAAATGTATGGCATGCAGAATATGGTGATTGATATAAAAATAACATTGAATAACTAAATAATGAAGGATTATGTTGAACAAGCAAATAATGGAAGATTTCAATGTTTGTATTATTATTAGAATTATATAAGCTTGTTAAAAGTAATAAATATGATTAATAATATTCTATTTGTATTAAAAGGTATGATACCTAGAACAGGGCGATTGGTATAGAAATGACACATTGAAATACTGAATGATTGAAAGATTATAATTTAATAAAAATGTGTGTATTAGTACAAGGATTATATAAGCTTGTTAAATGAAACAAATATGACTAATGCCATTTTATTTGTATTAAAATGTATGATGCTCAGGTGCCACACTGTTCACACATTGATGTGTTTGTAAAAAATAAAAAACTTTTAAAAAAGAACTACCTCGATGCATGTTATTTTATGTATCTAAATCAGTCTCAATCTCAGCTCTGTTAAGATGTGCAGACTTCAACTCTCAGAATCCTTTAGCGGCCAGTTGGCTGGGGAATTCTGTGAATTCATGCATCTTAAAGTTACTGAGATTGAGAGAAGTCAATTTAAGCCTTTATCACCAAAGTGTTGGAAATGCAACCATGAATTAATCATAATCATCATAATCATAATCATAAGTTTATTTGTCAAGCATATATAAGATAACAGGTAAAAGTATAAACATAATTTGAATACATGAAAAGAGTAAGTAAAAAGGAATATTAGGACAGGGACGGTAGGAATGCTGGTGCACTTATGCATGCCCCTTACAGACCCCTTAGGAATGGGGTGAGGTCAACAATAGATAGTTTAAGGTTAAAGTTTTGGGGGTTTGGGGAAGAAACTAGAGAATCAGGTAGTGCATTAGGCACGTACTATCATATGTGGTGGTTATTAGGCACATACTATCATATGTGGTGGTTATGTAAAAAAGCAAAGCAGTATTGGTGGAAGATTTATTTATGGTTGGTGGAAATAATTGGAGAAGAAATAGAATATAAACCAGAACTACTCCTATTAGGAATAATAAATGGGAAATAAAGGGGTAACTCACTTAATAATACATATTATAACAGCAGCAAGAATGAATTTTGCCCCAAAATTGGGAAAAAACCTTCTAGTAGATGAAGTGATCAAATTTTTTTTTTGACATGTGCGGAAATGGATAGATTAACCTTGGAATTGAAAAATAAAGGCGAGTCAGAATACCACGAGATATGGAACAAATTTTATCAATGGTTGGAACAGAAAAGAGGGTTGAAAAACAAGAACTGACTAGAATTCATAAAATGGAGAATTGAAGTTATGTATGTAACTATAATAGAATGATAATGGATAAAACAAATGTATAGGTAATATAGATAGAAGAAGGATGTCTTTATATATGTAAATACTGAACAGACTAATTGTATATAAGTAATAAGGTATATATGATACTTATCTTTCATTTTAGTATGTATGGCAAAGAGAATGCCAGGACGGTTACACCATGTCCATTGTTTTAATATGTGTGTAATAAAACTTTAATTTAAAAAGAGAGAGAGAGAGAGAGAGAGAGAGAGAGGCCAATTTAAATGTATTTTTTTTTGGAGAGAGATCTGCAGACTGTCAAAAGGGATCCATGGCACAAAAAGGGTAACAATCCCTGGTTTACAGGCAGGAATAAAGGGCGATATTATTGCATAGGAAAGGCAAGATAGCTAAATGTGCATGAGTGGATAGTTGAGTTGCACAATTTGAACAAATGCAGTATTTGCAATATTGCTAGCCTTATTCAATGAAAAGAAGACAGGCAGACCTTCTCATTCCAAGACTCCTAATGAATTCTTCTCTCTTGCAAATAATATACCCCTAAAGTCAACTCTGACCTGCCTCCCCAGCCTGACAGCAGTAATATCCCCCCTCCCCCGTTCTATCCGGTTTGCCAAACCGGTAGCATTAGCGGCAGGAGGCTCCGCCCACCTGCCGGGATGTCATTACACTCCTTTTTTACCATCTGCACATAGTGTGCGCGTGCTCCCATTCCCGAACCGGTAGCAAAGGTAAGTGGATTTCACCGCTGCAGCCTGATTAGCATAGCTTGGAATTCAGAGCCAGCTTTTAAAGCTAAATCTAGGTGAATGACAGCTCTCTGAAGAACCTTGTCAAGAGCTAAACTGCAGACCACTCCAGACCTTCTGGGAAGAACCACATTTCTTGGGTTTCCACATTGCCCAATGATTTCAACTTTGCATATAGTGAACCAGAATTAAGTTGACTAGAATATGAATGTTGCCCTTCATTCAAGGCATTGTTTTGCTACTCTAGCTATCAAATGTTGATCTGTTGTGAAATCACCAGCTAGGCTGGAAGGAGGAGTCAAGAAAGGGCCTAGCTTGGAGTCTTTCTGCAGCCGCAAGCAGCATAAGCTAGACCTTCCTCAAGATCCACGAAGCCTTATCTGGTTGTTCCCAAGACAAGCAGTCTGGTGAGATTCTTGCAACATAGGTGGTAGACAATAAAGTTACCGATTCTCGCTATTCATGAGTGACTCTGGTTGCTTGCATCTGGTATGATCTGAAGAATATAGAGGAATTTAGAAAATGAGGACGCTCGAGTCCGATTTAGTCCTGAGGTCCTAAGATGGAAATACTAAGACTGGTCCTAAGATATAGTCCTAAGAGTCATAAACAAAAGCAGCATTGGAAGAGAGACCTCAGACCCTTACCTGCAAAGAAGCAAACCCTCCAGAGGCCAGCATGGAGTGCCATGACTATTTCCGTGGTCTGGTTTTGCGGAAACACAATCCCTTCCTCCATGAACAGCCAATAGTCAGTACTGACAGCAATGCCCACCAGGAGCAGCCCACACGCTCCAAAAACACTAGACAGCAGGGTCAGGGCGCGACTGCTGCAGTTACTCATCCTAGGTGGCAGAGGGAGCGACTGGCCAAATGCAGCGCAAGGACCTGGAAGAGAAATAAACCCCAATCAATCCAAAACTCCTGGGGAGTACTAAAACCAAACCAAACAGACAACAAACAGAATAACTGAGTTGGAAGGACCTTGGAGGTCTTGTAGTCCAACCTCCTGCTCAAGCAGAAAACCCTATACCCGTGATAGCGAACCTATAGCACGCGTGCCACAGGTGACACGTGGAGCCATATCTGTGGGCATGCAAGCACTGCCCTAATTCAGCTCCAGCGTGCATGCGTGCACCGGCCAGCTGATTTTCGGACCTTCTGGGCCACCAGAAGTCGGGAAACAGGCCATTTCCAACCTCTGGAGGGCTTCCCAGGGGGTATGGAAAGCAGTTTTCACCCTCCCCAGGCTCCAAGAAACACTCCCGAGCCTGGGGAGGGTTAAAAAGAGGCCTACTGAGCCCACTGGGCCATCACGTGCCAAAAGCGGGGGTTGCATGGGGGGGGTCATGTGTGCATGCGTAGGGGGCGGGGCACATTGAATTATGGGTATGGGTATGCACGTGCGCAATCCCCTTGTGCTCCCCCCACTTTTGGCACACGACAACAAAAAGGTTAGCCATCACTGCCCTATACCATTTCAGCCAAAAAAAACCCTTCTGATTTTTACCAGACCATTTGTTGCCCGTTTTTGAATCAAATGTGTTGGTTCCCAGAGACCTCCAGAACTGCTGATTCTCAAATGCTTTTATGTTGTTTTGGATAATTTGAGCCACCAAATTCATTAAAACTTTCCCCAGGCCACAAGGAACCTGATACCAACATTCTGAAAGGAATTTCCTAAGGACGGTCTCTCCTCTGCATTTTTCTGACTTGGAAAGGTTGAGTATTTGACCAAGAAATCCAGGTCAGTGGTAAAGCTTCCTTCTGTAATATGTAGTAGAGCAGGCTTCCCCAAAAATGGGAAGCCTTGATGAACCAGGGTTACAAGTCCCATAACTTCTAGTCTCCCAGGATTTGTATTTATCAATACAGGGTGCAAAAATCCTATGTCGGCATTTGGCAAGAAAATACTCGGAATGGCTCCATGTGGTTTGAAAATTCTTCTTAGGAACCCGGTTTTTCTGCCTCTGGTCTCTTATTGTTCTCATGTGCCAGGAATTTTAGATTCTAGTCTTGCATATTAAAGTGACAAATTCCTCCCATACCAATAAAACGGAGGAATTATGATTGCTTGTATTCAGCCTAACCAATTTTCTGACATTATGCAAGTATCATACAGGAGTCATTTTCCAACACAAGATTTCTGCTTCTTTTTGAAAGAGTAATTTGATATCTATCAAGCTTTGCTATTTAGCCCGTGGCTGGCTCTAAATTTGGCAAAGTGTTTATGGATGAAGCCCCTTCACAAGTTTGGTCGGTCATGTTAGTTGCAGTGGTACTGACATCCATACTCAATGTTGAGTAACATTAGGCAACTAGATCTGAGAACACCATTTTCTGATTTCTTAAAACATTTCTAAATGCTAAAACATTTCCATTGTGGGAAAACGAAATATGATTGCTGAATCCAGTAGCTGGATGTTGACTGGAATATCTCTTACATGTATAAAAAAATAGCATTTTACCAGTATGCAACATTGTGGTAATAATTTTGCTGGATTGTCTTTGAAAAATGTGACTTTTCCATCTCTCTTTCTATCTGTCCATCCATCATCTGTGTGTGTGTGTGTGTGTGTGTCTGTCTGTCTGTCTATCATCTATCCATCTATCCATCTATCCATCTATCCATCTATCCATCTATCCATCTATCCATCTATCCATCTATCCATCTATCCATCTATCCATCTATCTATCTATCTATCTATCTATCTATCTATCTATCTAACTGTGTTTGTCTATCTACCTACCTATCTACCTTGTACACCACCCATCTTTGTCTTAAACAAATCCCCTTCCAAAAACACAGGAGTCTTGGACCATATGTAGAAAACACATTTCTCAATGGATTGTATTGTAAATAGCAGTAAAATTACCTTCTATATGGAGAAGACCCTAGATTTCTTATAGTTTTTCTGAATATATGTTCAAGTGCAGGATAGATCATTTCAATCCTTTATTAACATAAACACTGCAGGACCATCTTGAGTTCATGCTTGTTCCAGCCAATAAAATAATCAATTCCTATATAGCTAATATTGACCAACCCAAAGATAAGCCATATTCCTGAATCAAACAGTGTGCAATACAGCAGAAAGGATCCTATATACTGTAGTCTGAACTGTGAACTACCGTATGTTGTCCTTGCAATTTAGCTCCTAAGGCAAGCTTGAACAACAAAACCTCCTGAAAACATTCTAGGAACACAGATGGCAAGGGTGAAGAGAACACAATATAGTCTTTTTCTCTGTTTTTATCAAGGTTTTCACCCCTTAAGGAGGATATTAAAGACCAGAATTTGAGAGCAGCATTTGATTAGTGTGTGGGAAGACAGGTTTCACACTCTATTATAAAAATATTTTTGCAGAGGGTTGGTAGACCAGGAGTAGCAACAGAGTTTTTGTAACTTGGCACAATCTGCTGAAATTTAGTCCAATAAGAGGATCATCTGCCAAGCTCAACCTTCCACGTTTCTGCTCTTGTTCCTTGACCTCATGAATTGCACTTACTTGCCTTCTCCAGAAATGTGAGCCATGACAAGAGTGAGTAAAAGGAACATTTTCCATTTAGTCTCCTTCTAATGGTGGAGAGAAACCACCAAGGAGAACCTGCCCAATTTCCTCTCCCCACACTTTCACCTGACACTTGTCAGGCAAAGGATTAGGACCATAAATTAAGTTGCAATTCAAAAAGGATTTATTGCTCAAGCCTACACACAAGAATCTAATCAATTAAAGTTTAATACTTTATTGGTACCAAATAAGGGTCAATGGAATTCAAGAGGGGTTGAACTTGGGCCATTTATGACAACTTATTGACTCTAAACTGATGACGTGCTTAGCTCTGCCCCCCAGCTCTGCTTGCTCTTCTCCTACACACTGGAATTATGAGGGAAGAGTGCCTGTTAACAGTTTGATAGAGAATTTCTGCCAAAGATCTATCTGGTGATTTGAAAATAATATGTGAACGCCACTTTTTTTCCCCTTTCTATTCAAGATCATGTCTTAAGATGCGCTTGTTTGGAAGTTCTGCATTACTGCATTTCATAGTTCAGAGAGTAGGAATACCACACATGCTTAGTTTCCCTTGAGATATTATGCGTCTGAAACCTAACAGGAACAACTCGTGTTTCAGAAATAAAACTCTGATTCTAGACTTCCTTCAACTATCCCGATTTTCATCCAGCACATTTTTAACAAGCTTCTTCCTCCTCCCATGGCACCCTACCAAGAATTTCAAAAACCAGGATTTCTATGCTTTCTTATGAATATTTTATAGTTTTAGCTATATAAAAATGCTTTTAAGAAGCTTAATCTCTTTGGTTTATTTCTCTTTGTGGAAGGTGGAGACACAGAAAGGTTATTTTCATAGACCATTCTTGCCTATGATTAACTGAATCATGATTTTCTGGATTGGGCCAATTATCTGGGATTGGATGGTATTCTGGACTTTGTTTGTAGAAGATGGAAATTTAAGATCTTGTCCACTATTTTTGTGGTTCAATGTGCCACATGAAAACAGTCAAAATGTACTGTAATTACCACTTATTCTCAGGCACCTGAATACAGGATTTCCCAACCTTAGCAACAGAAAGATGGGTGGACTTCAACTCCTAGAATTCCCCCGTCAGCATGACTGCACCAACCTCCTTCAACAATGTCGACCAGGTGCCAATGTGGACTTATAATTTGTGACCATAAAATAAAAAGAGCCTTGGTGGCGCAGCAGACTAAAGTGCTGTTAAGTAGCACCAGCTGCCTGCAATTACTGCAAGTTCAAATCTCACCAGGCTCAAGGTTGACTCAGCCTTCCATCCTTTCTAAGGTGGGTAAAATGAGGACCCAGATTGTGGGGGCAATAAGCTGACTTTGTATAAAAAAAGAACACCGCTTGGGGGGGAGGCAAAAGCCCTACTAAGCAGGTATATCCAAAAGTATGAAGGCTATTGCTTAACGCATTGTAAGCCACCCTGAGTCTCCGGCGAAGGGCGGCATATAAATCGAACCAATAATAATAAATAAAATAATAATTCTCTTCAGGATATAATTTTGCACTTTCAACATCTAACATCATCTCCACTTGCAATGCAGTTTTCAAGAACTTTTCCTTGCTTGTATCTACTGGGGTTTCTAATTATGTTTTCTTTGGCCACATTTGTGCCATTGAGATAAAAAACCCCTCCTCCCCAGGATACAATTATCTGTTATCATATGTGTACGTAAGATAGAAAAGTAGAATTTGGGCTGGATAGAGGACCAGAGGAGAATGGCAAAGAATCCACGCATAAACGGACTTGCAGCCCCCTTGAGGGGACTCAAGGATGAGATAGGGTCTTGTCTGTAACAATGGCCTTACTGCCTTCCTATACATTGTTTATAATTCCTGGCAGTGTGGCATTACCCCAGCTGCTAGCTGAGAAACTTCATCTGATGTCTCCCATCTGCAATGGGTTTATTTTGGTTACAGAAGGTGACACAATACCCAAACCATCCTACACAAACCCTGTTCCAAATCAGCACATACACGCACACGCATATAACACAATCAAGCACATAACTCTGTGTGTGTGCGTGCGTGGAGCAGTATATGTGTGAAGAAAGAGGGGGATTATATCAGCTAGTGAGAAAAGAGATGTGTATGTTTATAGCCAGAGACCAAGGTATGGATGAACAGACAATCAAGTTCAGACAGATATATATGTATGCTTCAATGTATAGGGATATTTAAAGAGATAGATGATACTTGGGAAGATAGCTTTTTCGCTAGAAGGTTACAAGTAGAAGAGACAGTAATCTTAAGAGTTGCTTATTCTGGATTTCTTGCTTTGCCCATTACCATTCCTGGGTAACTAGATGATTGTAGAGGAAGATTGAAATGTAAATATTTAAGAGAATATTGTGCACTTTAGAAAACATCCATAAACACAATGGATTATTCATAGAGACAGTCTTAATTTACAACATTTAATGAATATTCAAAGTTACAACAGCACTGAAAAAAAGTGACTTACGTCTTTCACACTTATGACAGGTGCAGTATCCCCATGGCCATGTGACCAAAATTTAGACACTTGGCAACTGATTCATATTTATGACAATTGCAGTGTCCCAGGTGGATTGCCTTTTGCGACCTTCTGACAAGCAAAGTCAATAGGGAAGCCAGATTCACTTAACATCCGTGTTACTAACTTAACAACTTTGGTGGTTCACTTAACTGTGGCAAGAAATGTTGTAAAATGGGGCAAAATTCATATAACAGCTGTCTCGCTAAGCAACAGAAATTTTGGGCTCAATTGTAGTCATAAGTTGAGGACTACCTGTATTGCTTTGCATTACTTACTGTTAGGGTTTTTAATAATTATCTACCTGCTTGTTAACCTGTCTTCTCTTACAATTTGTTGTGTGAAATTTACTACTCTCTGTGTCCAAGATAGGACAGATTAAACATATCCAAAAATGCACTTGTCTTTCACCTATAAACCAGTTCCTATGATTAAATATTACATGCACATGGTTTGTTATGATGTTAGTCACCCATGATCTATTTCTCCATGATTTATCACCTACTGTGCTTGACAGAATTCATCAAGCAGACTAAGCAAAACCCCAAAACATATGCACAAGATCTATTGACAACAACCAGCACATGGAAATGGTCTGGGAAGCATGCCACCTTCCATTGGACATTCATCACTTCTGTAAATGTTGGCCTACACAAACGTGGTTTTTTTTCACACAAATTATGCCCAGCGGGATATGTTAGCACAATTAAATACGCATTCTGAATGGCAAGCCATATACTTTCAAAATTCTGGTATCCATATGCAAGAAACTCTGATCCTGTGTTCAATTAACCACTTTAGATCTCTCCAACTGGATACTCCCCAGATTTGTTCAGTTCTCATTGGCCCAACCAGCAGGGTAGCAAGCCATTGGATTGGGAAAGGGGATTTCATATTAAAGGGGCTGCCATAAAGAAGAGGGTGTCCAAAGCACTTGAAAGCAGGATAAGAAGCAATGGATGGAACCTAACCAAGGAGAGAAGCAGCTTAGAACTAAGGAGAAATTTCCTAACAGTGGGAACAATCAGAATGGCTGGCCTTCAGAAGTTGTGGCTGCTCTATCCATGGAAGCTTTTAAGAAGAGAGTAGACAACCATTTGTTTGAAATGGTATTAGGGTTTCCTGCCTGAGCAGGGATTGGACTAGAAGACTTCCAAGGTCCCTTCCAACTCTGTTATTCTGTTATATATTTTGAAAGAATAGGAGACTTTAGTGCCTTTGACTATTACTTTTCCGGAATGAAAAATATCAAGATGTTATGGATTTGTTTCAGATTCTCTTAACAATCAGTGAAAACAATATGGCAGTTGCCAATGTATCCTAGAGCCTGGCCAAGTGATCTCCTTGGCATGGACCAAGCCATTTGTCTTTAGTGAGGGCAGCCATCTTTGCCAGCCTCACTCCTGGGTCTTCAATAGCAGCAGAATCCACAAAAGTGTAACAAGTGAAATCCCTCCTTTTTTCAATGGAGGGACAAATTAAGCTATTAGCAAAATTAGCATGATAGATTCGTCTAGCTCACGGGTGTCAAACTCAAGGCCCAGGGGCCGAATTCGGCCCGCAGAGTGCTTAGATCTGACCCATGAGGCCACCCTGGAAACAGCAAAGGACTGGCCCGCAGTGCCTCTGCCAGTTTTCACTGGCAGAGGGTTGCAGGAGGCCATCACAGCCAAAAATGGAGCTCGCGAGCGCCGCAGGCAGCCTTCTTGAGCTTCATTTATGCTGGCAGAGTTTTGCAGGAAGCCGTTGCAGCTGAAAGTGGAGCTCGGGAGCCCATTTTCACTGGCAGAGTGCTCAGGCCACCAGAGGTGCCCCTCCGACATGAGTGACATCGAGATGGCCATGCCCACCCTGGCCACGCCCACCCGCACCCAACCCTCGAGGTCAAACACAACCCTGATGCGGCCCTCAATGAAACCGAGTTTGACACCCCTGGTCTACCTGAAGCCAAGTGATGCTCTTCAGAGGTGTTGAGCTCCCTCATCATCAAACAATGCTGGATAGGGCTAAATAAAATAAATAAAGACTATGAGGCTGCGAAACCTAATTTTATTTTATTTTTATATTTTTTTTAAAGGAGAAAGTTTCAAATCTGTCTCCAGTCACTAATGTTGTTGGATAATTCAGCCTAACCCGGCTGAAGTGAATAACGGTACATTATGCTGAGCCCCTTGTTTGTGTGATACAAACAGAGTACAATTAATGTAAGGCTCTCTCACAGGTCTGTTTTTAAAATAAAAGGGAGCATACCTATGCCTAACCCATATGTTTTCCCCCAAGCTTTGAAGGGATGTGTTTTAACTGTAACACATTAGATATACAGGATACATCTCAGGGATGTTAAGGCACACCAAATGAATTTTTATAGGACTAATGATTTTTTTAGGTAGGTGGGACATTACTTTTTTTACTTCTCTATAAAGAAATGGCATGTAGAAAATCCTATTTCCATCTTACCGGTTGGTTTCCAAACTCAAAGTGGTAAGCTCCATTTACAAGAAAGCATAAATGCCATTTTGGACTTCACTTCCCAGAATTCCACAGCTAACATACCATTTGTCTTAAAAGTCACCAGGTTTGAGAAATACCTATTTAAGTCTCCCCTTTCACCCTAAAGAACACCTGTTTGCTCACCACCTCGGTTTATTTATGCCTTGACATCAGATGGGTCAGATGTCCCAAATTAGCAAATAAGCCTTAGGGGTGTGTGTATGTGTGTATTATGCTGATAAAGCTTTCCTCACCCTAACGATCTCTAGATATGTCAGACTATAGATGGACGTTTTATATTTAAATATACTGCTTGCCACTCAGAACAAGGTATAATATTTATGCTGAGCGTCTCTGTAAACATTCTACCATAAACGAAATGCAAACAAATTTCAGTCCTCCTAGAGAACCTATTTCAGCCTATCCAAGAAGCTAAGTCTAGGAAAGTGAATTAGAGGATCCTTTGTTTAAGACCAGCAGTCTAGCCACTATGCCCTACTGCCTCCCACACAACCCGCTCAGCAACAAGGGAAGCATAATAACATTTCCTCCATCATTCCTTTCACTGCATAAGATGATACTCTGGCTGCCTGATGCTCCAACTCACAGCATACTACTATTATTGTAGGAATGATGCTGTGCCTGACACAGATTCACAAAGGTAGTAAAATTAGCTCTCAGCCATCCTGCCTCCTATTTGGCTCTCGTGTGCTATGTCAGTCTGGTACTGATCTCCATCCCATCCCACCACCTTCTCCTTCCAGCCGTAACTATACCACCTTCACCTGTGAAGAAATACAAGCTCATAGCCGTATCACCTCTGGAAGCACCTGGGGGAGTCCTGGGCTTCTTTTGTGTAAAATCACCCAGTCTCTAACAGTCTCCCCCAACTAAGCACCAATATGTGAATAACCTCAGCTTAGATAGTACGATACCATTCCAAAAATTGATGTTCCTCTGCTAGCGGGGTGAAACACCCCCTCCCCCACATAACCCCACCAAAGCAGAAGGATAGATAATTCACATGGATGCCTGTCTTGAAGGAAACTTCCCTATAAAAGACATTCTTCTGAAGAAGGCAATCAGCCAAGGAGGAGTGAGAAATATGCTAAGCTTAAATCCATCAGCATATCCAGGACAGGACACACACATACATACATAAAAAGATCACCCTTGTTCACTGTATAATGTAGGGATCATCCTCGATAAATCATATGTGCCTATAATAGAATATTAATAAGGGGCAGTAGGGGAGGTGGGGCTACCATAACCCCAGTGTTTGAAAAGATTCGTGCAATATGCGAAGACAAGGAAAATAGGAGTTAAGGGAAATCATGCAAAAATATCAGGGCATCGAGCAGAGAGATATACAATACCTGTGTGACATTATTCTCATACACAGATTAATGCTTGGAAAAAAATTGAAGAGAAAACCTTCTCTATTAGTTTCTTAGTCACATGCATATACACACACACAGAGAGACACACTCAGACACACACTGCACTATAGTGCAAGCATCTTCAATCTTGTATTCTTTAAATGTGTTTGGATTACAACTTCCAATATCTCTGATGATCAGCCTCCAAGGATTGGGATGGTGATCATGGAAGCCCAACCAATAGATCTGGAGGCTGGAGAAGGCTGCCCTGATGCACCACCCAGAGAAAGGTGTTAGAGAGAGGTCTTGCATCCTCTCTTAGCCTGTCCTACTAAATCTGCACAACACACTAGCACAACCTCAGAAGCGGGCTGAGCAAAAAACACTTCAGTATTACAGGAAACCAGTGTCATGTTCTGTCTGAAATCACAGATTGCCTGCCTGCCTGCCTGCCTGCCTGCCTGCCTGCCTATCAGTGAGGAACTAAAGAAATCTATGTATGACACCAATTCTCTCCCCCTGCCCTAATACACACACACACACACACACACACACACACACACACACACCTAGCCCTGCTACGCTCTTGACATCCTATCATTCTGGCCCTAGAACACCACAATAGGGGTATGAATCTCGGACAAGAAATCTTACACTCCTGACACATTGATTATCTTTCTTAGCAAGGTGGGGAAAACAGTGAAGATATTTACAGCAGCAGCATCAAGTTGATGACAATTGGTCCAAAGATGGTTGTTTTAAAACCAAAGATGGGCAGGTGCTGTTTTTACCGAGGCACATTTTCAGGAAAGCCAGAGAAGAAACAGAATTCCCAGCTGCAATGGGAATTTTATTCAGACTCAATGAAAATTTGCACTTTTAGGAATAGATGGTTGTCCCAAGCAGGCAATACGCATGTGTAGTGGCAAAGAAAGTTGCCACCTGCAGTATCCCACAATCTTAGACTGGGATTATTATTCCAATAATTACCTGCCTTGTACTTCAGCACCCACTATCCAAAAGCAGACTTACGACAACTCTATGAGCATATAGCAGCCAGCCACACACTTGCTATCAGGAAGGAATTAAAAGGTGCAGATATTTCAAGTTGAAGCCAATTCCTTAAAAGAAAAAGAAAAACGAAGGATTCAAGACCCCAACCATTACACACCTGCCACATACCTAGTAGTCCACAACCACCATTGCACTGTTTAGTGTGAGAAAGGCCACAAGCTGGCAAAGCAGCCAAAGTTGTACAAAGTAGCACTCACATCTGGATAAATCAGCCCCAAAGGAAGAAATAAACAAGGGGATACTTTCCGAAGATCAGCAAGGCCAGTGGGGTGGATGATGGGGTTGCCCATGCCACAGTTTTCCAGTATATACAGAACTCTGATTTCTGAAGTTCTGCCTGGCAGGCTGATTTATGGAGTGACACCGGGCAGGCTGCATAATTCCAAGGTATGAATGCAGAGGGGCACGCACGCACTTTCCCCCCTCCCCCCACCCTCAGAACCAGCAGGGCCCGGGGGAAGCCGGCCTAGGGAAGGCAGGCAGTGATTCTCAAGTAATAGGCTTGGCCGACCACGGCAGGGATCGGCCGGAAGGGCAGCTGCTCGTCTCACCTTGCGGTTAGAACTCCACGGGGGCTCCGGATTCCTCGCTCGCCTTCCCCCGCACCTGCATCGCT
>WNWU01013574.1:1949029-1960279 GCA_012654045.1 Ptyas mucosa
AGTCCACAAGTCTTAAAGCTGCCAAATTTGAAGAACTCTGCTCTAGAAAGAGTGCAGAGACAAACAACAAAGATGATTAGAGAGAGCTGGAGACTAAAACATATCATGAACGTTTGCAGGAACTGGGTATGTCTAGTCTAGGGGGTGACTTCATAACAGCCGTCCAATATTTGAGAGTTGTCACGCAGAAGAGGAGGTCAGTCTATTCTCCAAAGCCCCTGAGGGCTGGGTAAGAAGTAAGGGATGAAAACTTATCATGGAGAAATCCAACCAAGAACTAAGGAGAAATTTTCTGACCATGAGAACAATTAGCAAGAGGAACATCTTCAGAAGTTATGGGTACTCCATCACTGGAGGTATTTAAGAAGAAACTTAAATACCTCATGTCTGGACAACCACATGTCTGGAATGGCATGGGGTTTCCTGCTTGAACAGAGGGTTTTTTTTAAAAATTAGATTTATATACTGCCCTACTCCTGAAGGACTCAGGGCGGTGAACAGCCACAGAATAAAACACATAAATACAAAAATTTAAAATAGAATAAAAGCGAATTAAATAATTTGGCTGAGACAAATTTAAAATACCCAATAATTTAAAAACAGATTAAAATTTACACTTAACAGGGGATTTAAGATTTAGGCCAGGCCAGCTTGATGAAATAAAAAAATCTTAAGCGCGCGACGGAAGGTGCGCAGATCCGGGATCGTCCGTATCTCCGGGGGGAGCTCGTTCCAGATCGTAGGTGCCCTCACAGAGAAGGCTCTCCCCCTGGGGGCCACCAGTCGACATTGTTTGGCTGACGGCACCTGGAGGAGCCCCTCTCTATGGGAGTATACTGGCCGGTGGGAGGCTATTGGTGGTAGCAGGCGGTCCCGTAGATAACCAGGTCCTAAGCCATGGAGCACTCTAAAGGTGATAACCAAAACCTTGAAGCGCACCCGGAAGACCACCGGGAGCCAGTGCAGCTCGCGCAGGAGAGGTGTTACATGGGAGCGCCACATTGTTCCCATAACCACCCGCACAGCCGCACTCTGCACCAGTTGGAGCCTCCGAGTGCTCCTCAAGGGGAGCCCCATGTAGAGAGCGTTACAATAGTTGGGTTGGGTTATAAAACCTCAAAGGTCTCTTCCAACTCTGTTATTCTGTTATTGTTATTCTGATCAGGAAAAGAAGGATGAGTGGGGATTAATAAAGAAGAAAAGCCAGAAGCACAACATACTGAATCACAGCCCTCTGTCTTTTCCTCATGGAGGGGAAATAAAGGCTTTATATAGATACTCCTCAACTTATAGCTGTTAAGTTGGAAAACCAGCTGTTAAGTGAATCTGGCTTTTCCATTGACATTGCTTGTTAAAAGGTTGAAAAAAGTGATCACATGACCCATGGACTCTGCAACTGTTATACTGTTACTCCATTATAATTAATATTGCTAGTCCACGTATGATATGCCATATTCTAAATGGATAATAAACTGCAACTGTCATAAACATGAGTCAAATTGCCAAGCCTGTCTGAATTTGTCCAGAAAAGGACAACCTTGACTTAACACTAATTTGTTTAGTGACCCGTTCGAAGTTACAATGGCACTGAAAAAAGTGACTTATAACCGGTTTTCACATTTACGACCATCGTAGCATTTCCATGGTCGCGTGATCAAAATTCGGATGCTTGGCAACAGGCATGTATTTATGATATTTGCAAAGTCCCGGGGTCACGCGATCCAACTTTTGTGACCTTCTGACAAGTAAAGTCGGTGGGGAAACCAGATTCACTCAACAACCATGTTAACAGCTGCAGTGACTCAATGAATAGCTATAGCAAGAAAGATTGTAAGATGGGGCAAAACTCACATAACAACTGTTTTGCTTAGTAATGGAAATTTGGGGCTCAATTGTAGCCGTAAATCAATGACTACCTACAACTCTAGATTAAATCTTCAAGTAGTTTGCCAGAGAGAGAAAGATAAAGAGCGTAGAAGAAAGAGAAAGAATATGATGGAGAGGTGCTTCCTTATTCCATTTCATTCTCGTCACTTTGGTGATTACTGCATGGTGTTTACTCCTTGATTACTCCATTACTACATGGTGATTCCTCCAAAACTGATGTAGTCCTCCATAATAACAAAATCTAGAAAAAAAGTGCAAAGAAGAGCAACTAAGATGATTAAAGGCCTGGAGACTAAAACATATGAGGAATGTTTGTAGGATTTGGGTTTGGCCAGCCTAGAGAGAAGAAGGACTTTTAGAAGTGACATGATAGCATGCCACAAAGAAGAGGGGGGTCAATTTATTTTCGAAAGCACCAGAAGGCAGGACAAGAAACAATGAATGGAAACTAATCAAGGAGAGAAGCAACCTGGAATTAAGGAGAAACTTCCTAACAGTGAGGACAATTAACCAGTGGAACGGCTTGCCTTCAGAAGTTGTGAGTGCTTCATCACTGGAGGTTTTTAAGAAGAGACTGGATAGCCATCTGTCTGAAATGGTATAGAATCTTCTGCTTGAGCAGGGGGCTGGACTAGAAGACCTCCATGGTCCCTTACAGCTCTATTCTGATTCAGATTAGTCTGGTATCTTTGTTCCATCATTGGCCATTGAGAAGTTTTGTCCAAAGCCCACAAGTCTAAAATATTCTACTCCGTATAGGTCAGGGGTCGGCAACCCGTAGCTCTGGAGCCGCATGTGGCTCTTTCATCCCACTGCTGTGGCTCCCTGTTGCTGGTCGGCTCCACAATTATTAGGGCTTTCAGTTAGGATAGGTAGAGGAAAAAGGATGCCGCACTAGGAGGAGACTGATGGGGGAACTGGACTTCTGGTCAGCAGAGGAAAGAGGTCACTAGGAGGAGACTATGATGGGAGAAGCAGACTTCCGGTCGGCTCCAGAATTGAACGGGGGCTTCCGATTAGGACCTTTGTGGCTCTTTGAGTGCTTAAGGTTGCTGACCCCTGGTATAGGTAATCTTTGATTTATGATCACGATTGGGATCAATATCTCCATTGCTAAGCAAGATGGTTGCTAAATTCTCCAATTTTAATATGGTTGTTAAGTGCATCACTGCAGTTGTTAAGCGAATCAACATGACGATTAAGGAAATCTAGTTTTCCCATTGATTTTGCTTGTCAGAAGCCATTTAGGAAGGTCACAAATAATAATCATGTGTCCTGGGCACACTGCAACAGTCGTAAATACATGCTAGTTGCCAAGCTCCCGAATTTTGATCACATGACCATGGGGATGCTGCAACAGTTGTAAACAGGGAGGACCGGTCATAAATGTTTTTTTAAAGTACAGTTATAACTTCAAACGGTCACTAAACAAATTGTTGTAAGTTGAGGACTACCTGTATTTATCTTGCTATGCAAAGAATACTAGAAGGAAGCAAAGGGAGGTGATAATTAATTAAGATGGTCCTTGGACTTTGATGTTGCAGCACTCGGAAAATAGATTTTCTTGGAAGAAAAAGAGTGAGTTCTACAGTGAGGTGTAGAGCTGAAATGTGGGTGATGGAGAGAACAGTATTCAAAGCTGACGCAAGTGGTTATTGTTGTGGGGAAAATACTATAGGGGGAGGAAGGTGTGTTGGATATGTTTGTCGCCTTGAGTTATTTGTAAAAATAATAAAGGTGGGATACAAATCAGTAAATGAAAAATGAAAACGTCTTCATCCCCTTCTGTGTTTTGCTAATATTTGCAGAAGCCTCTGAATGTTATCTGAGCTTCAAAGTGTCCTAGGGATATGCAAAAGGAAATATGAGTGAACAAATAACACCACGGCAGATACTTGCTTAATTTATTTCATACATAAAGTCATCCAACATCCAATATGCTGGTGTGAAAAAAAAATACACACCTCCTTGTTTCGGTCTGTTCAGTCAAAGGAGGACACCTGGCAAGTTCTTTCTGTAACAGAGCAAATCTGGACCTCTCCTGTGAACACTTCATGAACTTCGACTGCATTCATCACAGTAAAGGTCTCAATACATACTGAGACAAATCAGACTTCGCTTAAACATAAAAGAACCCTGGTGGCGCAGTGGTTAGAAAGCAGTATTGAAGGCTGACTCTGCCCACAGACAGGAGTTCGATCCTGATGTTGACTCAATCTTCCATCCTTCCAAGGTCAGTAAATGAGGACCCAGATTGTTGAGGGCAACATGCAGACATTTGTAAACTGCTCAGAGAGTGCTGTAAAGCACTATTGACTGGTATATAAGTCTAAATGCTATTGCTAAAAAGGTAAAAAGTAAAAAAGATAAAGTGCTTTAGTGCCTATCAGTTTGGAAAGGAAACAAACTCATTTCTCGAGCTCTGGCAATCCACAGTCAAGACATAGGATGTTTTCTCGTGGTTGGCTTCATCTGCGCTCTTCAATCAATCAGAATAGAGCTGGGAGGGACCTTGGAGGTCTTCTAGTCCAGCCCCCTGCTCAAGCAGGAAAGCCTATTGCAGTATCTTGGTGTCATGGGATCGTCATTTGCAACCTTCCCAGCTGGCTTCCAACAAGCATTTTAATACAGGAAGCTAGATTTGCTTAACGACCTTGTGATTCGCTTAACAACCGCAGCAGAAAGGTCATAAAATTGGGTGCAACAACTGCCTTGCTTAGCAATGGAAATTCTGATCCCAAGTGTGGTTTTACATCAAGGACTACCTATATTGCTGCAAAAGGGAATTGTACAGAATGGAAGTGCGTGCTTTGGAGTACTCCAAAATGATCCTCTGCCTCCACACAGAGTAATAAAAACAGTAGAAAGTGCGTGAAACTCCTTGTCAGCAGAAGCAGCAAAAAACCCTGTAATGCACTACTGTGGGAGAGAGCCAGTAATTGATTTTTTTCCCCCCAGTTATTTTTAAACTAACAATCCCTATGTATTTATATGGTGCAGGGATGTCTGTACAGAGCAAGGAGACAAAGGCAGTGGTGGGATTCAAGTAATTTAACAACCGGTTCTCTGCCCTAATGATTTCTTCCAACAACCAGTTCATCAAACTGCTCAGAAAGTTAACAACTGGTTCTCCCGAAGTGCGAACTGGCTGAATCCCACTAGGCAAAGGTCAATATATCAGAGCCTGTAGTACAGTGGTTTAAAGCACCCTGTTATTAACATCTATTAACATCTGCTGCTTGCAATTACTGCAAGTTCGAATCCCACCAGGCTCAAGGTTGACTCAGCCTTCCATCCTTTCTAAGGTGGGTAAAATGAGGACCCAGATTGTAGGGGCAATAAGCTGACTTGGTATAAATATACAAAAAGTATGAAGGCTATTGCTTAACGCACTGTAAGCCGCCCTGAGTCTCCGGAGAAGGGCGGCATATAAATCAAATAAAAAAAAAATAAAAAAATAAAAAAATGTTTTTAAAAGGTTTCGCAGTTCCCTTGAAGTTAGAACTGTCTTACAGCAGGAAGTTTCTGCCCACTCTTGACTGTTCAGAGGTCCAGAAGAGTTGGAAACAAAGAAAGAAACAAGATGGTGGTCCTCCATTCTCATGCTTTGGTGGTCCTGAGGCTTAAAACACCAGGCTCATGGCCCACCTGTTTCCAGCCTCCCTTATACAGTTTACCAACTCTTTACCGTTGCAGAATAGAGCTTCTTGTTGTACCAGGTGCTACAAAAATAGCAAATGGTTTTTGCTTCTTGCCAGTTTGAGGGGGTGAAGGTAGCGATATATTTATCATCAAGCAGTAATAGAACAGAACACACCTTTTATCATTCTCTCCTGAATTCTGCAGGTTGCTTCAAAAGTAACCATTCGAGCCTCTGTCTTCCGTCTGCCTCCGTTTCCTGGCTCTGAAGGTTGCATTCCTCGTGGCGGTTACCTCGGCACGGAGGGTCTCCGAAGTAGCGGCCCTGTCTGTCCGCTCCGACCTTTGTGTATTCCACCCTAGCAGGGTTGTGCTTCGAATGGATCCGTCTTTCTTGCCAAAAATTAACTCGCTCTACCATCGAGCTCAAGAACTGATCCTGCCGGATTTTTGTCCTGCTCCCCGTCATCATCTCGAGGCTCAATGGCATACCCTCGATGTTCGACGAGCGCTCCGGTACTACATCAAACAGACAGCACCATTTCAAAAATCGGAGATAGATATTGCCTGATGATTAATTATGTGCCATTACGTTGGTGTTGAATCTTAGCAACCATCTAGACTACGGGTGGGTTCTACTTACCTTTACTACCGGTTCGCAACGGGGCCACACATGCGCGCGCTTTTCTGCACATGTGCAGAAACGTTCTGATGACGTTGGGGGTCAGTGAGCGGAGCCTCCCGCCGGTTTTACTACCAGTTCTATAGAACTGGTCCGAACTGGGGGCAACCCACCACTGATCTAGGGCGAGGGGGGCGGGTCTCCAAACTTGACAATTTTAAGACTTGTGGACTTCAACTCCCAGAATTCCCCTGCAACCTTGGGGAATGGCTGGCTGAGGAATTCTGGGAGTTGAAGTCCTCCAGTCTTAAAGTTGCAAAGTTTGGAGACCCCTAGTCTAAACATACCTTTTCCAGGATTGTCTGTCTTTAGTCGAGCTACACAGGTCTTCCAAAGGTGCCCCATTATTGCTGTAACTGAGTCCATCTATCTAGATGCTGGTTGTCCTCTTCTTCTCTTACCTTCCACCTTGTCAGCCTTACAAAGTAAAACAGATCAAAAATCAGATGCCACATGTGCCAAAGTCTACTTTGATTAAGATGAGCTAAAGTAACAGAATCTTGTAAATTCCGCCCTGTGGAATGACCTACCCCCAGAGATACTCATGATACCTGACCTCCGGGCTTTCCGACGAGCCCTGAAAACACATTTATTTCATCTAGCCGGCCTGGCTTGACCCTATTGTTCTGGTTTTAAATTATAAATTGGTTTTAACTTGGTTGTTTTAAATTATGGGCGAAAACTATTTAATTATTTTAAATTGTCTTTTAATTCTGTATGCTCTGTTTTTATTTTGGCTGTTCACCGCCCTGAGTCCAGCTGGAGAAGGGCGGTATATAAATTAAATAAATAAATAAATAAATAAATAAATAAATAAATAAATAAATAAATCTGAATGTGTTTCTCTTTTAATCGCAGGTGAATTCAGGGGTGTCCATCTGAGATGTTTTTGTACACCTTGTCTTTCTTAAGTATTGTTTATCAGTTTGTTCCCTTGCTAATAGCAATAGTACTTAGACTTATATACTGCTTTATAGTGCTTTACAGCCCTCTCTAAGCTGTTTACAGTCAGCATATTGCCCCCAACAATCTGGGTCCTCATTTTACCCACATCGGAAGGGTGGAAGGCTGAGTCAACCTTGAGCCTGGTGAGATTTGAACTGCCAAATTGCAGGCAGCCAGCAGTCAGCAGAATAGCCTGCAGTACTGCACTCTAACCACTGCATTATTGTGGCTCAGTGATCTTCCCTCTCTCCATCAAGGCCATCCTCTATCTCATTGTTTCTCAACCTTGGTGACTTTAGGGTGTGTGGACTTCAATTTCCAGAATTCCCCAGCCAGCATGGAGCGTTGAAGTCCATGCAACTTAAACTCATCATGGTTGAGAAACACTGATCTATCCTTTCTACACATGTTTCCCGGTACTATTGGTGGGACTGCCGTCTCCCTGACCTACACACTCTAGTCAAGATGGGCACGGTTTGGATCCCTTCCTAGAAGTTCTATCATCTGGTGGGACCCAGGAAGTGTGCTTCTTCCTTCTGGAATGAAACAGACTTCCTTTAACATATGCAGCTGGCCCAGACCTGTTGGCTTTTATAAAGACTCTGAAAATTTGCTTCTTTTATTAGATATTGGGCTGATTGGATTGGTTGATTTGATTTCCATAAGGTGGGCTATAATAGGAATCCAGGTTCTGATCATTTATTAATTTTTGCTGTTATTTTAAACAGATTTGTTTCCTGATATTGCATTGATTGTGTGCTGCCCAGAGTCCCAATGGCTCAAGCTGGACATCCTATGAATGAATGAATGAATGAATTTATTATAGACTTCTCAAGGAAGCTAGCTAGACCTTCACATTATCTGTCCAAAATATGATAATTTAAGCCTGGCTATTTGTGTTTGAAGGGAGAATTTTGATTCATCCTGTAAGATAAGATATGGATAAATAGAGAGAACAAAATCCTTCCTTAAAATAAATTATGTATGTTACAGTTTAATTTTGATTTCATATGTAGTGTGAGAGCCACAGTTTCTCAAACCTGATTTGTAGCTTAGAATAAATTCTTTGCGTTGATCAGGTATCTTCCAAAATAGATTGTGTAAATGCTTTCATACAGTATATATAGACTTTTGAGTACTTGAAAATGTGCTGATTTGCAAGCTAGTTAATTGTGAACTGGATTGCATAGCAATTCAATACTTTGGCAGGAATCAATTACCTGAGACAGAGGCAGTGGGCTCCATTTCACTGGAGGTCTTGCCCCCAAGGATAGGTAGCAATCTTTCTGGGATATTTTAATTTGGCTTTTTATACTAGTCATATTTAATGGCTTAAATGCCCCTTTTCTAATTCATAAGCACACACTAAGTTACATTACTTAAGTATGATTTATAGAATCAATAGAAGAGAATATGTGTAGGTCCGGGTTGAACAGTAGAGTCCTTGGTGCTCTCTGAGCTTATTTTCTTGCAGACGTTTCATTACCAAACTAGGTAACATCATCAGTGCTACTAAGTGAATAGGGCTTGCTCTCATTTTATATAATTGTGACTTGCTCTATCAGTGCTGGTGGGAGTGGACTTGGTGTTTCCTTGATTGAGCTGTTGTTTAGTGTTACTGCAGACGAGAAGGGATTGAAGTCTTTTTGTCTCCTCTTTGGCTTTTTGATTGTCTCTTTTGAATGGTATGTAGATGTTGTTTGTCTCTATGTGCCTACTGATGGCTGATTTGGCTGAATGCCAGGGTTTCTAGGAATCCTCTAGTGATTTTGGACTTGGCTTGGTCTAACAGAATAACATAATAACAGAGTTAGAAGGATCTTTAGAGATCTTCTAGTCCAACTCCCTGCTCAAGCAGGGAGATCCTATAACTTTTTGGACAAAGAGCTGTCCAGTCTCTTCTTAAAGGCCTCCAGTGATGGAGTGCCCACAACTTCAGAGGACAAACTGTTCCACTGATTAATTGTTCTCAGAGTTAGAAAATTTCTCTTAAGTTCTAAGTTGCTTCTTTCCTTGATTAGTTTCCATCCATTGTTTCTTGTCTTGCCTTCAAGTGCTTTGGAAAAAGAGGCCGATCTCCTCTTCTTTGTGGCAATCCCTCAGATATTGGAACACTGCTATCATATCACTCCTAATCCTGCTTTTTACCCCGTGGATCAAAGAATTCAAAAGCCATCCTGAGGAAGTAGTACCTTGTGATAGATAATTACCAGTAAGGAGAACTAATGCAGCTTAGGCAGACCTGGTATGATGTCACAGGAGGTGCAATGTCCACCAGGTGCTCATATTGTATATAGAATGTGACAGAGAGATAACCAAGATTATACAGTCTCACTAACAGCTAGCCCAAAGACACTCTCTGGATATTAAAAGGCCTTGGGCAGAAAAGCTAAAGAACTTGAAAACACGTGTAGTTTTTCATCAGTTCTTCCTAGTATGAGAAAAAGAAACAAGATCCTGGAAGTCATCAACTGCACAGATGGTATCACCACACAAATTTTGGCTTCTACAACAATGACCTAAGTTACCACCCTGGAGGGAAGGAAGTGTTGAGGCAGGTGCTTGCCAGTCTCATCAGGAGGGCAGGATGAAATTAGAAGTAAGTGGGGAAGGTGATAAAGGCCCAGAACTTAATATGTAGCTGAAGGCACTGAGGTCTGAAAAGCAAACCGCAAAGGGAAGAAACAGAAGGGAAGAAACAGGAAGCCAGCATGAGGACTTAAAAGTTTCCCAAGACACGACGAAGGCAGAAGGATATATAGGACAGGGGACTAGAAGCTAAAACATATGAAGAACGGTTGCAGGAATTGGGTGTGTCTAGTTTAATGAAAAGAAGAACTAGGGATGACATGATAGCAGTGTTCCAATATCTGAGGAGCTGCCACAAAGAAGAGGGAGTTCAAGTTATTCTCCAAAGCACCTGAAGGCAGAAGAAGCAATGGATGGAAATTAATCAAGGAGAGAAGCAACCTAGAACTAAGGAAAGTGGCTGATGGACTAAAATACATCCCAAACCTTCCTGTGTATCCTACTCCCTTCCCACCCATCTTTTAATTATAATGCTGCACTTTAATGTTATTGTTTTGTTTTGTTTTGTGTGTGTGTGTGTGTGTGTGTTTACCATTTCTAATGTAAGGAGCCCAGTGGCTGTCGCCCTGTGAGATCAGTGGCAAACCAATTTAATAAAGAAAGAAATAAAAAAAGAAAAGAGGAATAAAAGTCATATTATGATTTCATTTATTAAACAAATTCAAATTTATTAAACAATACAGCCACCACCCAATTCACACAGGTAACTTACAAAAGTTTAAACATCTATCATATAATTTTAAAAAAATCCACCCCATCCCCATGAATGCAACAACACAGTCAAATTAACCACTTGATCAGCTTAGTCTCCATTCGTGGTCCCCCCCAGGCCCACTGACAAAGTTACGTTGATATAGCCTTTTAGAAAAGGAGCAATGTGGGGGCCAACGATATCTGAGGGGTAATGATGTTCCATAAAGAAGGGGCCACCACCAAGAAGGCCTTTTTTGGGGGTGCCACCAGATGACAGTCCCTAATCAATATCCCGTCTTCCCATCCTGGTGGACCAGATAGATGTAATTATAGGTAATTATTATGGGGGTTTATTTTAGACCACTGGGCTGACAAATGATTTCTGCATCAGTTGGCCAGTTTTTCAAATAGGCACACCTTAGTGACAATGTGGAGTTTTAATTGTCTAACATTTGCTGAAAATCTTGCTCTCCCGAGAGTTGTTAAGCCCCACAAATTCTTGTTCTTCCTTGCTGACATCATTTGTCAGAAGGTGGAAGAAAGAACAACATGATCTTCTAACCCTGACCTAATTCTCATCAACATAGAGAAGCTGGTTGAAAAAGTTAAGAAAGTGGTTGCTGAAAAGTAATTTCGTTATCCACGAATTTGCAATATTTATTATTGTACTCATTTTATGTATTCATTTCATGCTTATACTTATATATATTATCTAATATATACTCGACAAAATAAATAAATATTTATTTTGTCGAGTACATATTAGATAATATATATGTATATATAATATAAGCATGAAATGAATACATAAAATG
>WNWU01013574.1:1960379-1990023 GCA_012654045.1 Ptyas mucosa
CTCTTATGCACGCCCCTTACAGACCTCTTAGGAATGGGGTGAGGTCAACAGTAGACAGTTTTAGGTTAAAGTTTTGGGGGGTTTTGGGATGAGACCACAGAGTCTGGTAGTGCATTCCAGGCATTGACCACTCTGTTACTGAAGTCATATTTTCTGCAATCGAGTTTGGAGCAGTTCACTTTAAGTTTGTATCTATTGTGTGCTCATGTATTGTTGTGGTTGAAGCTGAAGTAGTCATTGACAGGAAGAATATTGTGGCAGATAATTTTATGTACTATGCTTAGGTGATACCGAAGGTGGCGTAGTTCTAAATTTTCTAAATCCAGAATTTCAAATCTGGTGGCATAAGGTATTTTGTTACGAGCAGAGGAGTGGAGGACTTGTGAAATATTTCTGGACATGCTCAATTGTGTTAATGTCCGATATGCATTAATGCATTAATGTCCGATATCCAGAAGAAGAGAAAATGAGAAGCGTCAAATCTGGATTTGAGAATTGTGGATTTGATAAACTACAAGGAAAGGTAGGTTGGACTGAAATTCTGAAAGAGAAAAGTATCCAGGAAAGATTGGAAATTCTACAAAACAAGATTTCATTATCGATCACCACAAACAAGATAATAGATACCTTGTTAAGACATAAATCACACCTAATTCCCAGAAGACAAAATGGAAGGAACCTTCAAGGCCATGATAAATACATGCAGAGCTCTCTAAAATGTGGAAGAGAAATAACATGTACAGGAAAAGCAAGGGAGAGAACACAAAGAAGTATATAAACAAGTCTCTAGCAACTGTAGGAATTCTGTCAAAAAGGTGATAATGAGAACTCAAAATTTCTCCATTTCTATTTTGTGTCTATTTTTTCTAACAAGGGAAATGGAGCTGGAGCTGGTCATCACTCTACCACTGGGTTGGTGGGGGTGAGGATGAAGGAACTGCAATTTAGGTAGGCAAGGAAAATGTCAAGAAAGAATTTAACACGTTCAAACAAATTCAAGTCTCCAGGGCCAAATGCAGGGGTGAAATGCCAGGTTCCTGAGCCAGGTTCGGACCGGATCACCTGATCCGGTAGCAATGGCGGCGGGTAGTTCGGAGAACCAGTAGCAAAAATCCCTGCGCCCCCCCCCCCAATGCCCAGCTGAGCCGCGTAATCATCAGAGGCTGGTTTTTTTTTTACTTTAAAAGCATTTTTTCTACAACCTCTTCGGCCGAAAAAATGCTTTTAAAAGTTTTTTTTTAAAAAGCCTCTGATGATCGCGCGGCTCAGCTGGGATCGTCAGAGGCTTTTAAAAGCATTTTTTTTCTGCAACCTCTTCGGCCAAAGGTTGTAGGAAAAAAATGCTTTCAAAAGTTTTTTTTAAAAAAAAGTTGGCCATGCCTACTCAGTCACATTACCACCACCACCCCCAAGCCACTCCCACAGAACCGGTAGTAACAAATTTTACATTTCACCACTGGCCAGATGGATGACATCCCAGAAAGAACTTAGGAAGGTGATTGGAGAACCTGTCTCAATCACCTCTATAGTCAGATCCCAGAAAACCAATGAATAGCAAATGTCATCTCTGTTTTACTGTCATTTTAAAACCTCAGACAGATCAGTCCTTGGACGTCAGACATCAAATTGTTTCCACTCAAATTCAGTTATATTTTATCAACAGGTCCAAACTTCAGGTGAATATTCAAGCTTCTGTCTCTGGGCATTACTGATCTGAGGAGGCAGGAAAGGTTGCAATACTAATTTTCTGAGAGATTAGGCCGGAGTGGGGAATAATGGCCCCGTTATGATTTATGGACTTCAACTCCAAAAATTTCTGAGCCAGCCATGAATTCTGGGAGTTGAAGTCCACAAGTCATAAAGGAGCCATCATTCCCCACCCCTTCATTAGGCCAACCTATCCATATCTAGCACGTTTTGAGGGCATGATAGCTGAGAACGATAACACTTGTAGTCCAATATTTATGTATGAAATTCTAAACTGAAGGCTCCACTATCTTCCCTTAAGAAGAGAAGCTGTCTTTTATCTTTAAGAAGCTCCACTATCTTCTCTTTTCTACCAACTTCTCTCAAACTAATAGCTATTTGATAAATGAATAGATATAAAGTTGAAGAAATTGTTTTCTGTCTTTCCCAGTGATTCTGAGGCCTGCTCTTTAATCAGCTTTTGCATAACTAATTCCACAAATGTGTTGTGGAGGAAAAAGGATGAGTCAGTCTGACAGCCTCATGCCGGTGACAAGTTCAGAAACTAATTGAGTCTAATGGGGAGTAATTTGTTCTTTGTATTGTGCATGTCGGAAAAGGGCTTAAATGAAAATAAGAGTCAGTCGGCTTTACAGATGATAGGACATCTTTAAAGTCCACAAGAAGCAATTGAGCAACCTGCAGGATAGTGAAGGTTGTTTACACAGACATCCAGATTAAAACAAATACCCTTGTCTGACATACTTCCAGTGCCAGAAAACTGTTATCAAGGTTCTGAAGACATCCATATTTTCCTTCCTTAAACAAATCCCTGACAACAGTTTTCCCAACCTGGTGTCCTTCAGATGGGGTGGGAATCCAGCTCCCAATGTTTATAACTTAAAAAGGTCACTGCCATGTTTTTTTTTAAATTTGATTTATATGCCGCCCTTCTCCGGAGACCCAGGGCGGCTTACAATGCGCTAAGCAATAGCCTTCATACTTTTATATATTTATACAAAGTCAGCTTATTGCCCCCACAAACTGGGTCCTCAATTTACCTACCTTAGAAAGGATGGAAGGCTGAGTCAACCTTGAGCCTTGGTGAGATTCGAACCTGCAATAATTGCAGGCAGCTGATGTTAATAACAGGGCTTTAGACCACTGTACTATCCAAGGCTCGCCAAGGCGTGTTGTGGCACGCCCCTTTTGAAGATGTGAAATGATCACATATTGTTGAATACATCTTTTCCCAGTTACATCTACCCAACCCACTAGAGCAGGGAGACAGGGAAGTTACAAGTCTTCTTTCCTAAGGAGGTCCATCTAATAGGACCGAGAAGGGACCTTGCCCTGGTGGCTTCCTCCCTGCGGAACTTCATCCCCATGGAGATAAGATTGCTCTCGCCCTCTCTTGACTCTCTTTCGAAAGGCCCTGGAGACGTAGTTTTGCCAACAGGGTGACATGGAGCCCATTGTGTGGTTGGTTTGATTGTTGCCACCAAGGGAGGACAGGGGTTTATAGCGCTGGTACAAGGTTTTATTTCTGTAAGTCATCCAGAGTCACTATGAATTGGACAGCCATGTAAATTTTCTTAATAAATAATAAAAAATGAATATATATATGTAAACCGAGAACATTACCTACTGACTATCAACAGAAATCACAGTGGAAAAAAGTAGTTGGAAAAATCTCCAGATGAGCTCTCCTGTCTATGATATATAGGATATATAGGACAGGGAAATAGAACCTAAAACATATGAAGAACGGTTGCAGAAATTGGGTATGTCTAGTTTAATGAAAAGAACGGCTAGGAGTGACATGATAGCAGTGTCCCAATATTTGAGGGGCTGGGCTGCCAAAAAAGAAGAGGGGGTCAACCTATTCTCCAAAGCACCAGAAGGCAAGACAATAAATAATGGATGGAAACTAACCAAGGAGAGAACCTAGAATTAATTTCCTAACAGTGAGAACAATTAAGCAGTGGAACAGTTTGTCTTCAGAAGTTGTCGATGCTCCATCTCTGGAGGCTTTTAAGAAGAGATTGGACAGCCACTTGCCTGAAATGGTATACACCCCTGATGGCGAACCTATGGCACGGGTGCCAAAGGTGGCACATGGAGCCATATCAGTTGGCACGTGAGCATTGCTGTAGCACAGCTCCAGTGCACATGTGTGCGCCAGCCAGCTGATTTTTGGGCCTTTCAGTCCTACCAGAAGTTGGGAAATGGGGTGTTTCCGGCCTCCGGGGCGGGTGGGGAAGGCTGTTTTCACCCTCCCCATGCTCCTAGAAAGCCTCTGGAGCCTGGGGAGGGTGAAAAGCGTGCCTACCGGGCCCACTGTGCCATCATGTGCTAAAAGGGGTGGGGCACATGTGCAGGAGTGGGGCGCATTGAATTATGGGTGTAGGCACACACATGGGCGACCTCGCCGCGCTCCCCCTGCTTTTGGCACGCGAGGGCAAAAAGGTTAGCCATCACTGGTATAGACCAGTGATAGCTAACCTTTTTGCCATTGCGTGCCAAAAGCGGGGGGAGCAGGGGGGGTCATGGGTGCGTGTGCCTACATCCATAAGTCAATGTGCCCCGCTCTCGCGCCCATGTGCACGTGCCCCCCCCCACTTCCCCCTGCTTTTGGCATGTGATGGCACAGTGGGCCTGGTAGGCCCATTTTCCCCGTTCCCCAGGCTCCAGAGGCTTTCTAGGAGCCTGGGGAGGGCAAAAACAGCCTTCCCCATCCTCCCGGAGGCCTTCTGGAGGCCAGAAACAGCCAGTTTCCTGACTTCCGGTGGGACCGGAAGGTCTGAAAATCAGTTGGCCGGTGTGCGCCTGCGCGCTGGAGCTGAGCTAGTGCAACATTCGCATGCCCACCAATATGGCTTCGCGTGCCACCTGTGGCACCCGTGCCATAGGTTCGCCATCACAGGTATAGACTCTCCTGCCTGAGCAGGGGGTTGGATTAGAAGATCTCCAAGGTCTGTTATATTGTGCAAGATCTCATCTGCTGCCAGGTTTTGCTGAGGATCATCATCCCTTGTGCCTGGTCCCATCTTGTTTCTCTTCATCCTCAAAGGAGGAGACCCAGATCAGAAGTGGGTTTCAGCAGGTTCTGACCAGTTCTGGAGAACCGGTAGTGGACAATTTTGAGTAGTTCAGAGAACCGGGAGTAAAAAGTCTGACTGCCTCTGCCCCCATCTATTTTCTGCCTCCCAAGTCCCAGCTGATCGGGAGGAAATGGGGATTTTGCAGTAACCTTCCCCTGGAGTGGGGAGGGAATGGAGATTTTACAGTATCCTTCCCCTGCCACACCCACCAAACCACGCCCACCCACCAAGCCACACCCACAGAACCGGTAGTAAAAAAATTTGAAACCCACCACTGACCCAGATGCCATTTGAGAGAAACTCTGGACCGTCCCTATTTGGATAGAAGATCAGAGGAGAGGCAGAGGGCAGCGTCAGATAACACTGAACTCAGCATCTGAGCACAAAGTGCTGAATTGCTTTCTTTCTCCCTCTCCTCTAATAGCCTTGCTTCCTTTCTGCTCAGTGTCATTGTTCACGTCTCCTTCAAAGGCTCCAGTTTGAAACACATTATTTATTGAGCAGACAATTTGGTGCTGATAGGAGTGTGAGAGGCAGGCAGAGGGAGAGATGCTATGGTTTCTGCTCTGCAAAAAACCTCTCAGTCCTGGCATACCATAGACAAAGAGCAACTCTGGCCTTTCAGCATCTTCATGTTGGACTATCATCTTAATGAGATGTCCCTAAGCCATGTTGGATTTTGGATAGTCAATGTTTCCCCCACGCTTCTCATTTGCCAGTGTTGGGACAAATCAAAGGTCTTTATTATCACTAAACTAACAGGTCAGGTACCGTACAAGAAAACATGGTTACAAATCAGGACACATATTAAAATATTCCTAAGGGGGAAGGGACCAATTAGCATTTTAAAAGACCACAAAGAAAACAACGCACCCTTGCATGTGTAAAAAAATATGAGCTCTAACCAGAAACATAATTAAACCAATGAGAGATGGGCACATTGTGCTATGCAGCGTTATAAGATCTGTAATAATTGAAATGCGGATATATGTTCCTAGGGAACTGGTCCAGCCATGATTGCAGAATAAACTTTTCCCTTTTCCTCTTGGCTGCCTCTGTTCATTGTGTGCAGAATTGTTATTCTACAACATCAGGAATAATGTTCGTGGGATGCCAGGGTATCCTTACTCTTCAGTGTTGGCAAGCTCCAAATGCCAGGGCCAATCCAAGAAGTTTTGCTCCCAAAGGCAAAATGGCAGATACCACAAAATGGGCCCAGACATTATTTCTAAAAGCTGTCATCTTATTTTGGTGATTGAGATTAAAAACCCGTAAGCATTTCGTAGGATTAAAATAACCAGAATAATGTTGTTGTTCCTGGTGTTGACCACAATTGTTTTACACTGTGCTCACTTCAAATTCTCACAGAGAAGTTTAGGTAGTCTTCGGCTTATAACCACAACTGGGACCAGAATTTCCATTGCTGAGAAAGGTGATTGTTAAGCGAGTTGATTTTATGACATTTTTTTGCTACAGCCGTTAAGCAAATCACTGCTGTTGTTAAGCAAATCATGTGGTTGTTAAGTGAATCTGGCTTCCCCCATTGACTCTGCTTGTAGGAAGTTGGCTGGGAAAGTCACAAATGTCAATCACATGAACCTGGGATGCTGCAACTGTCACAAGTACATGCCAAGCACCCAAATTTTGATCACATGACTGTGGGGATGCTATGGTGTGGTTGTAAATCACTTTTGTCAGAACTGTTGTAGCTTTGGTCACTAAATGAATGGTTGTAAGGATGACCTACAGTAGGGCAAGATGCAACAAATATCAGTGGTTGATAAGGGCTGAGAGAGACTGTCCAAGATCACCCAGCTGGCCTCCATAGAAAAGGGAGAACTACAACAGTGTTACTCCAGCACTACATTAACCACTACACCATGATGAGTGTCATTAAAATAATAATGAGAATATGCAAAATATCTTCTTGTTCCCTCTCAGATAATCATATCATTACATCTGGTGTAGTGGTGGGTTTCAAAAATTTTCGCTACCGGTTCAGTGGGTGTGGCTAGATGGGGGGCATGTGACTAAGAAGGCATGGCCAACTTGATGTCACTCACGCCCATGCAGTCACATGAAACCTCCCTAGCAATGCCCATAGGAAAAGGTAGGAAATTTTTTGGAATTTCCACCTATCTACCCCCGCCCTCCCTTTGCCAATCACCCCTGTTTCCCCTCCTTTAGCGGCCCGGCCCTAGCCCCGCTTCCTCCCCCACCACCGCCTCTTTGTTCAGGCTACTTACCTTCTGCAGCAGCTGGTCCAGAGTCCAGATGGCAAATTGACCGGAGTTTTTGGCGGCCCCCCAGCCAGTCGCCGCTGCTGGAAAGCGGCTGGCAAAGAAGCCCCCCAAAGCAGCTCTCAAAGAAGTGGCAGATAGCTTCAGGCCCCCCAAAATACCAGAGGTCACGGAAAAAGCTGCGGCCGTGCTGTTGTCGCCATGTTCTTTGCACATGCGCATCCCATTGGATTTGCAAGGCAATGGGATGTACGGGTGCAAAGAACATGGTGATGACGAACATGGCAGGTGGGGTGAGTGAGCGGTGACTGGGGAACCGGTTTGGGGGCATGGCCAGCTGGCCATCGCTACCAGTTCGGTCACCTTGGCTAAATTTCTGCCAATGGTTCGCGCGAATTGGTGCGCACCGGCTGAATACCACCTCTGATCTGGTGGTAAATGGCGTCTTAAGTTGACATCAGGTTTTTTCGACTCTAGTATCTATGCAGGGATTCCCAAACTCTGGGCTGTGGCCTACTATTGGGCCATGGCCTATTAGAACTGGGCCGCACGAGTGGTGGATTGGTGCACACATGCAGCTCAACTTGTGTGAGTGGTGGGCTGGCGCAGCCCGATTCCCCTCTCCCGCCCACCCACCCCCAGCTGGGCCATTAAGCTACAAAGGTTGGGGACCACTGATCTGATGCCTATTCTTGAAAGATCACTGCCCTGACTTGACATGTCTTCCAGGAAGTCCTCAATTTATGATCACAATTGAGCCCAAAATTTCTGTTGCTAAGCAAGGCAGCTGTTAAGTGAATTTTGTCCCATTTTGCAATCTTTCTTGACGCAGTTGTTAAGTGAATCGCTGCAGCTGCTAGCTTGGTTGATTTGTATTCTTCAGTAAATAACGAAAACATGATGAAGATACAGTATTTCCAGTGTGACCTGATCCATCAGAAACCAAAATCTGAATTTAGGGACCAACTTGGTAGAGGTACTCCTTAACCTATGACCACGACTGAGCCCAGAATTTATGTTGCTAAGTGAGAAATTTGTTTACTGAATTTTGGCCCATCATACAATCTTTCTGGCTATATTTGTTAAATGAATCATCCCACTTGTTAAGTTAGTAACAGGGTTGTTAAGTGAATCTGGCTTCCCCATTGACTTTGTTTGTCAGAAGGTCACAGTCACATGACACCCCACCCCCGGGGACACTGCAACTGTCATAAATATGCGTCAGTTGCCAAGCATCTGAATTTTGATCACGTGACTATGGAGATGCTGCAACGGTCATAAGTATGAAAAGCAAACTATTGTTCAGTATGAAAAACAAACTGTTTGAAATTACTACAGCACTGAAAAAAGTGACATGAGTTTATAAGTTTTGGTTACCACCTTTAGAGCGCTCCGTGGCTTAGGACCTGGGTACTTACGGGATCGCCTGCTGCCACCAGTAGCCTCTCACCGGACAGTACGCTCTCATAGAGAGGGGCTCCTCAGGGTGCCGTCGGCCAAACAGTGTCGACTGGTGGCCCCCAGGGGAAGAGACTTCTCTGTGGGGGCACCTGATATCTGGAATGACCTCCCCCCGGAGATACGGAGGATCCCGGATTTACGCACCTTCTGCCATGCCCTCAAGACCTTTTTATTTCAACATGCTGGCCTGGCCTACCCTCCCTTTTTAATTGTAAACTTTAAATCTGTTTTAAAATTTTAGGGGTGTTTTAATCTGTTCCGGGCCAAATTATTTAATGGGTTTTTATATTGTCTTTTAAATTTTGTAGTTTGTGTGTTTTATCTCTTTGGCTGTTCACCGGCCCGAGTCCTTCGGGAGAAGGGCGGTATATAAATCTAATAATATAAATCTAATAATAAAATAAAAATAAGTCACTTTTTTCAGTGCTGTTGGAACTTTGAACAGTCAATAAATGAACTGTTGTAAGTTGAAGACTACCTGTTTTAATTCTAGCAACTCTCCTTGATAAACATTTTGTTAGTCCCAGCAACTGGCTTAGAGATTTCTTTGCTCCTGTATCTTCAGGACAAATGGTTCCATCACACCTTTTTGCAAATATGAACGGATATGCCTGCCTGTGAACATCAAGGTATCATGCTGTGGACAGTTTGCCATGTCATGAGGCTCAATACGAATTAGGAACAACAGATGGCAGGACAACTGAAATTTTCTAACACAATTTTTGCCTAAAGAATACCTGCGCCAGATAAACAGGCATTGGACCAGTGCTTTCTAGCATTTCTCAGGAAAGTCTAAAACATGTAACTGTTAACCTTAGGGTGAAAAAAAAAATCTGAATAAGAATTTGAATTTGAAACCAATAAAAGATAATATTTGTAGCTCAGAGTTGAAATGAGGGGTTCTTGGTGCTCTCTTAGAGCCTGTAGTACAGTGGTTTAAAGCACCCTGTTATTAACATCTATTAACATCTGCTGCCTGCAATTACTGCAAGTTCGAATCCCACCAGGCTCAAGGTTGACTCAGCCTTCCATCCTTTCTAAGGTGGGTAAAATGAGGACCCAGATTGTGGGGGCAATAAGCTGACTTTGTATAAATATACAAAAGTATGAAGGCTATTGCTTAACGCACTGTAAGCCGCCCTGAGTCTCCGGAGAAGGGCGGCATATAAATCAAATAAAAATAAAAAATAAATAAAAATAGATGTTACCTAGTTTGGGTAATAAAATATTTGCAAGAAAACAACCAAGCTCAGAGCTCACTAAGGACCCCTCAAAAAATGGAGGTATGTCAGTGGTGGGTTTCCCCCAGTTTGGACCAGTTCGCAAGAACTGGTAGTAGAACCGGCAGGAGGCCCTGCCCACCGCCCCGGATGTCATCATCAGTGATCTGCACATGCACAGAAGGTGCATGAGCTCGCTTCGCTTAGGCACACGATCCAGTGGTGGGTTGCCCCCAGTTCACACCGGTTCTATAGAACCGGTAGTAAAACTGGTGGGAGGCTCCGCCCACAGACCCCGATATCATCAAAATGCTTCTGCACATGCGCAGAAGAGCGTGCACACGAGCGAAGCGGCCGCGCATGCACAGCCCTGCTGTGAACCAGTAGTAAAGATAAGTAGAACCCACCCCTGGCACGATCCCATTGCGAACTGGTAGTAAAGGTACGTAGAACTCACCCCCGAGGTATGCCATAGTATACAGATAGTCCTCAACTTCTAACCATTCGTTTAGTGACTGTTTGAAGTCACAATGGCACTGAAAAAAACGACTTATGATGAGTTTTCACACGACCATTGTAGCATCCCCATGGCACATGAACAAAATTCGGATGCTTGGCAACCAGCATGAATTTATGATAATTGCACTGTTCTGGGATTATGCGATCACATTTGTAATCTAGCCGGCTTCTGAGAAGCAAACTCAATGGGCAAAGTCAGATTTGCTTAATGACTACACGATTTATTTAACAACTGCAGTGATTTGCTTAATAACTATAGCATAAAAGGCCCTAAAATGGGGCAAAACTCACTTACCAACTGTCTTGTTTAGCAGTGGAAATTGTGGGTTGAGTTGTGGTGATAAGATGAGGACTACCTATATACAGTGTGAAGAAAACACATGGACTATTGTTCACCTTCTCCGAATACTAATGGTGGGAAATTCTCATCAGATGAACAGGCAAAGAATTCAGATACTGAAGAATTGACAATAAAAGCCAGCGACTTAGATGAGATAATATTAGACAGATTTGGTCTAAAATTCTGCTTGCTAATATTATCACTTTTCCTAGGGTTTAAAAGGAATGCTTCTGCTTGTGATTGCTGTAATGGATTCTGAATATTTCCCTCAAGGGCATCTGCATGGTTCTGTACACTGCATTTTCTCTGCTTCTTGCAGTCTTAAGTGTTCCTTACTTTTTATGACCTCTTTCTTTGCAATCATATTTTTATATTTGTGCACAGATGATTGAGGTTCCTTGGCCGGTTCAGACATTCCCAATATACTGTACAACCTCTCAGACAGAAGGCAAACCAAGAATCAATTCTTTCACGAGGAAGAGATGCTGTTGGTCACTTAAGGACAGAATCCCCTGATCACTTCCTCTCTTAAGGATGCAAAAAAGTGTTTGTTTCTTTTAAAGGGGGATGGAGGATGGAGGTCCTTGACTTATGACAACAATTGAGCTCAAAATTTATGGTGCTAAGTGAGACATTTATTAAGTGAATTTTGCCCCATTTGACGACCCTTCTTGCCACAGTTGTTAAGTGAATCACTGCAGCTGCTAAATTAGTAACACTTTTTTCAGCGCTGTGGTAACTTCAGTAGTTAAATGAATTGGTATAAGTTGAGATCAGTGGTGGGTTGCCCCTGGTTCGCACCGGTTCTATAGAACCGGTAGTAAAACCGGCGGGAGGCTCCGCCCACTGACCCTGATGTCATTCAGAACGCTTCTGCACATGCGCGCACACAGCCCCGTTGCGAACTGGTAGTAAAGGTAAATAGAATCCAGCCCTAGTCGAGATCTACCTGTACATCCTTTCCCAAACAGCCCTTGAGCTATGGCTGAAAATTGCAGGAATCTTTAGAGAGTAAACTGAAAAATAAAAGGAAATATTGTTTTTAAAAGTTTTATTTCTACAGAAGTAGATAACAGGACTAAAAAGGATTGTAAGTTAGGATTTTGATTTCTGTTCCTTTAATTCCTGCTAAATTTCAGATTCTTTCATTCTCTGTATAATTTAAAAAGTGGGTTTTTAATGTAAACTTGAATCATACTTCAGGCAAATTCCAGGGGCATAATAATATTTGTCTGCTCTTAAACATTTTGTGGTGATAGTGATACTGTGTTGTGTTTCTTTACTAAGACTTTGGAATGGTGAAATTCTAAGTGTAGCACCATCTTGTGGCACGCCCAAAGCATTACTATATGTTATCTCTTCTCTTTTTCCTTTTTTTTTACATAGTTGAATGTTATCTCCTTCAACATGAAATAATTACAGATTGGATATTTAAAGTTAAAACAAGGATTTTTTAAAAAAAAGATATTTTCTTTTTTTTAAAATAAATTTTATTTTATTTATCTCTTGCGAAACTAGTTATAGTCCAAGATAGAGATGCACAATCTAATCTTGTAACTATATAGTCAGGATATTATGAAAATTATTCTTTTTTATAAAAAAAATAAAAAGCCCTTAATCACTGGCAACATGAATAATAACAACCTTATCTCTCTTACGTTCTGAAATTAGGGGGGAAATGTCAGGTGTGGCACCCCAATAATAGGAATGACTACACCACTATAGCAGAGGTGGGTTCTAAATTATTTTACTACCGGTTCTGTGGGCGTGGCTTATTTTGTGGGAGCGGCTTGATGGTCACGTGACAATTCTTTAGGATTTAGCTGAGGTACTGGTCTACCAGGCTTTTAACTGCTTGCAGAGCTGTACTGGTCTACTCATGTATTTTTGCAGGCACCGGTCTACCCATTTATTTTTGCAGGCACCGGTCTACCCACTTATTTTTGCAGGCACTGGTCTACCACCAAACTGCCTTTTACCATTGATCAACTGTAGGGTGGCCCTTTGAAGCCCCGCTACAAGAGTTTAAACAGTTTTTTCCTTATAGCCCATCAGCTGGGACTCAGGAGGCAGCAACAGATTGGGGGTGGGGCCAAATAAAAGGTAAGAATAACGCAGGTGGGTGGGTGGAGGGCAGAACCAGTTTGGTGACGTCATATCGTCACCGCTACCGGCTGGCGGAACCAGGAGGAACCCAGCATTGCACTGTAGATAATTCTTGCTTAACAACGGCCTTGTTTAGCAACCGTTTTAAGTTACAAAGGTGAAAAAAAATACAGCTTTCCAACCAATCATACATTCATGATGGTCTGAGCATCCTGTGGTCACACAATTGCCATTTGTGTACTTTCCAACCAGCTTGCAACAAGCAGCGTTAACACAGAAGGAAGAAGTAGACTTGTAAGGTGCTGTGCCATGATGTTTTGCTTGACAACATAGTGACTCACTTAATGACCAAATAGGAAGTGATACCATAAATCTGTTGTGATCAGTGACTCTAAGGCTTAGTGATGGAGTTACCAGTTCCAATTGTGGTCACTAAGTGAGGATTACCTGTAATCTTAAACTGGAAGTACGGGCAGAATGTGAGTACCCCGAGGGCTTCTGGGAGAGGAGGCTGAGACCTCCATCATTCTACTCAGCTATGCTGCTATGCAGTAATCATTCTCTTGCATTTTCCTCATCCACGGCCTCTTTTCTTTTCAAAGATCCTTTTTATGCTTTCCAACTTATCAGAACTTGGACAGAAATTATGTAAAACGGCTCACGCACTTTTATAGCTGCTTGTCTATCCTTTTGTCGAAATAAAACTCTATAAAATCCTAACGGAAGGGGCCAGATTTCATGTAATGGGAAAAGACTACAAAATAAATATAGAGCTTAAAAATGATCTGCATTCATCTAGGGAGCTCCGGAAAAATATTTCAGAAAACCATCCTCCCTATGCCCCTCTGGGATATGTAGGCCCATTTTTCACCCTCCCCAGACTCCAGAGTCTTTCTAGGAGCCTAGGGAGGGCAAAGACAGCCTTCCCCATTCCCCTGGAGGTCCTCCGGAGCAGGAAACAGCCCATTTCCCAACTTCCGGTGGGACCAGAAGGCCCAAAAATCAGCTGGCCGGTGCATGCATGTGAGCTGGAGCTGAGCTACGGCAATGCTCGCGTGCCCACTGATATAGTTCCATGTGCCATCTGTGGCACCCGTGCTGTGGATTCGCCATTGTGGACCTGTAGGAAAAGCTCTTCCAGGCTACAGAGAATATAGCATTATAAAGAACTAAACTGTGACATGTTGGGTCATTGTTTCAGAGATATTTTCCTTAGTAAGCAGATACAGAATGAGCACAAGTAGGCAAAAAAGCAGTGGGGTCAGGAACAGCTTCTGACTTCCTGCTGGCTCCCCCAGTGCATTTCTTTGTGGGAAGTTGGCAGGCAACATTGGAAACCAACCTCCCTTCCTTCCTTCTTCCCTCCGTCCCTTCCCCTTCCCATAAACTTCCCCTTTAGTTTGGTTACTTCACCCAGAATTATGAGGCCAAATAAAATATTATGTTTTTCCTATCCATCCCACCCTATTATTGAATCCCTCTTCCTTCCTATTCTTGTTTTCCCCAATTTTAGCCAGTGTTTCTCCCAGGTATGGCCTTATTCCTTGGAAAACACCATCTACTTTAGGATTCCAGTGAATTGTTGAGGGCCTTTGGCAGAACCACAATCTCAATCTCTCCCTCCCTGGATAATTTATTGATTACATCACCTTTTAATAATTCTCTCATACTTAACAAAATGGGGAATGGGCATTGGGAAAAGATTACATTTTTTTTCCTCCTTACGCAGTCTATGATCAAATATGAGAAAAATGGGCCATTTTGGCTATCCATCATAATTACTTAAAAAAATATTGTTAACACCTTGAAAACTAAGAAAAAAAATATGATCCCATAAACTGTCATGGCTCACAATCCATCAGATCTATATAACTGATGAGATGGACTATGAGCCATAAAACATTTCTGATAATAAAAGTGTTACCCTGCTATAAAATTATATTTTTAATGCAATGGATCATACAAAAAGTAGGAACAAATGAAATTTAAATTCAGTATGCCTTAAGCTTTCTTGACCCAAATGCCCTCTGGACTAGAACCTCCGAAATTTTCAGCCAGCATGGTGAATGGGAATTGAAGTCCCAATAGACTTGAAAGGCATCAGGTTGGGGCAGCTGTCCTCTGCTAAATCAGCAAGCTCAGGGGTGAAATCCAGCAGGTTCTGACAGGTTCTGGAGAACCGGTAGCAGAAAGTTTGAGCAGTTTGGAGAACCGGCAGCGGAAATTTTGAGTAGTTCATTGAACTGGCAAATACCACCTCTGGCTGGCCCCAGAGTGGGGTGGGAATGGAGATTTTGCAATATCCTTCCCCCAGGAGTGGGGCGGGAATGGGGATTTTGCAGTATGCTTCCCCTGGAGTGGGGTGGGAATGGAGATTTTGCAGTTTCCTTCCCCTGCCACGCCCACCAAGCCACGCCCACAGAACCGGTAGTAATAAAAATTGGATTTCACAACTGACCCAGCTGCTCCATCCAGGTGACTGTTCAGCCTTGGGCTGATAAAATGTTGGGTTTTGAGGCTCTTTCCTACCGCCTTGTACAAATCCATTTCAAACTAAGAAGCTGGTGATGCTGGAAAGCAAAACTTTCTGACATGCAAGACAGATCTTGAAACACAGAACTGATGGGAAAGAAAACAACAGGAGCAGAGAAAGCCGGGCGATCGCTGATCCACCGTAGCTCAGAACTCTCTCTGAAGCACAGCAAACGTTCTTTAAGATCTGGGACAGAGATCTTAAGAAATCAAAGAAATCCCTCAATGAATGTAGCAGTTTGAGGCCACACTTCCTCGTATTTCTGCTTCAGAACATCCAGTAGCAGATGGTTGCTGGAGCTTTTTAGAGCTGCCTTCCAAGCCATGTCGACAGTCTTCCTTCGCCATCTGGTGGCTGAGTGTCCTACTGGCATTAGGATGAGATGCCTTTGCCTCTATTTGTTAGACACCCTGCCATGCTGTGTTCATTCTGAAGGCCAGATGGACTGGTGGAAAATATTCCCTTCAAACAAAGCTATATACCCAGGCTTTTAGCTGCTCTTGTGCCCAGGCAGTTGATGGGGGATTTTAACAACAAACAGAGCTGCTAGTTTCTTTCTGATGATATACAGGCAGCAAGGAGGATGGATCTTTCTCTAGGGATCCCTTTTGCTGTGTATTAATGTGCTCAGCTAAGGCATAATTCAGACAAGCAAGTGTGGAAATAACCCTCAGTATATTTAGTAATAAACCTTTCCCCCGCCAACTCCCCCACTATTTCTAAAAATGCAAATCTGCAATAAAAGTCAGATACAGATGCAGCTGCTGACATTACAAAACAGGAAGATAAGCATCTACACATGCTTTGCAACCCATTGCATATCCATAGTTATTTCTGTTTGTTTTAAGAAAATGAAGCGAAGGGGAAAAAATGAAGAGACATAATTGAGTAAAGGAAAAAGCCTTCATATTTGTCGCTGGCTTGCTCTATTCTATTCAGTAAATGAAGAAAACATGATGAAAATACGGTATTTCCAATATGACCTGATCCATCAGAAAGCAAAATCTGAGCTTAGGGACCTACTCAGTAGAGGTAGTCCTTGACTTACGATCACAATGGAGTCCAAAATTTCCATTGTTAAGTGAGACATTTGTTAAATGAATTTTGCTCCATTTCACGACCCTTCTTGCTACATTTGTTAAGTGAATCACTGCAGTTCTTAAGGTAGTAACAAAGTTGTTAAGTGAATCTGGCTTTCCCATTGACTTGGCTTGTCAGAAGGTCATAAAAGGGGATCACGTGACCCTGGGACACTGCAACTGTCATAAATATGAGTCAGTTGCCAAGCATCTGAATTTGATAACGTGATCATGGAGGATGCTACAACGGTGGTGTAAAAAATGGTCATAATAACTCATTTTTTTTTCAATGCTGTTGTAACTTGGAACAGTCAGTAAACGAACTGTTGTAAGTCGAGGACTACCTGTAAATTATCTACCTCTGTCTGCTGCCACTCTTGACTAGGCTTCAGGGACTCAAGAGGGAATCCATGGAGAAGACACCTAGCAACACCTTTTCTTTCTTCAGGTGCAGTGGTTTCCCTGACTGGTTTCATTGGTTCTCTTGGATCTGGAAGTTGAGCATCTTGCTTTCCATCAGGGCAGCAGCAGAACAAGAAAGCAGCATTAGTTGGCCAAGGAGGTGCATTTGTGATTGTCAGCCCAACAAACCAGACTAGGCTAAAGAAACCAATGCCATATAGGTCAGGGCAACCTTTGTTATAACAGTTATAATAACAAAATTTTGCAAATCTGAATGCGCATCCCCTCCCTTCCTTTTGTCTTTGGGTGAAGTAGGAGAGAATTATCTGAGATATTTCCTTGAGTTGTTTTCTTGGCCTGGGCTCAAGCTCCTCTTATCTATCACTGTGGCCATGACAACATCTTTTCCTTCTGTACTTCAAGGCCATTCCCTATGCCCTGTACAGATATTGATAGCAGCAGCATCACCATTCATAAATTCTTGTGACACAGATACTTTTACATTGGAATGTTCATCTTTTCACCTGATTTTTTTTAAGGTCATTTAGACCTAACTAAATGACTTTAGGAAAGATTGTTCGTGGCATGTTCTAGAAGGAAAGGGAACAATAAGACACAATTTCCTGTTATGTGAAACAGATATAAGCAGTGGTGAAATCAAAAAAATTTTTACTACCAGTTCTGTGGGTGTGGCTTGGTGGGCATGGTGTGGCTTGGTGGGCATGACAGAGGAAGGATACTGCAAAATCTCCATTCCCACCCCACTCCAGGGGAAGAATATTGCAAAATCCTCATTCCCTCCCCACTCCTGGGGGAAGGATATTGCAAAATCTCCATTCCCACCTCCCTCTGGGGCCAGCCAGAGGTGGTATTTGCTGGTTCTCCGAACTATTCAAAATTTCTGCTACCAGTTCTCCAGAACCTGTCAGAACTGGTTCTGGATTTCACCCCTGGATGTAAGTTAGCATCAGGATACTAGATACCAGTAGTCCTTGACATACAACCACAATTGAGCCCAAAGTTTTGGTTGCTAAGTGAGACATTGGTTGAGTTTTGCCCAGTGGTGGGATTCAGCTAGTTCACACTACTTTGGGAGAGCCGGTTGTTAACTTTCTGAGCAGTTTGGCAAACTGGTTGTTGGAAGAAATCATTAGGGCAGAGAACCGGTTGTTAAATTACTTGAATCCCACCACTGCTTTTGCCCATTTTATGACCTTTCTGGCTACATTTGTTAAGTGAATCGCCAAAGTTGTTAAGCTAGTAACACAGTTGTTAGGTGGATCTGGTTTTTCCTTTGACTTTGCTTGTCAGAAGGTGGCAAAAGGTGATCATATGACCTTGGAACACTGCAACCATCATAAACATGAGTCAGTTCCCAAACATCTTAATTTTGATCACGTGACCATGGGGATGCTGCAATGCTCATAAGAGTGGAAAATGGTCATGTCACTTTTTAAAATGCCGTTGTAACTTCAAACGGTCTCTAAATGAACTGTAAGTAAATCGAGGACTACCTGTACTTTACAATGCAGCAGTGTTTCTCAACCTGGGCAACTTTAAGAGGAGTGGACTTCAACTCCCAGAATTCCCCAGACAGCTCTGCTCCCAGAATTCTTATGACCACAACGGAGTCAAAATTTCCATGGCTGAGCAAAAGTTAAATGAGTTTTGCCCCAATTTCTTGTCACAGTTGTTAAGTGAATCAACCAATCATTAAGCGAACCTTGCTTCCCCCATTGAGTTTGCTTGTCGGAAGCCAGCTGGGAAGGTTACAAATCATGATCACATACCCCAGGACAGTACAACTATCATAAATACCTACCAATTGCCAAGTGCCCACATATTGATCATGTGACATGTGGATGCTGCTGCGGTCATGAAAACTGGTCATAAGTCACTTGTTTCAGAGCCACTGAACTTCAGGCACTAAATGAATGGTTGTTAGTAGAGGACTACCTGTACACTTTCCAAAATGTGCTTGCCATAGCTTCCTTCTAACACATTATAGGAAATCAAACTGGTAGCTTGAAACCACTCATTGATGCATGAAGACAACGTTCCTTTGTAAAGTCACCCAGGTCCATTGTACTCAAGTTCATTCATAAGTCAGACTTGACGGTAACCACATTGTCCTGATTTAAGAGATTAAAGAACCGTAGCTCCAAGCACAGATGATACATGTAGTGATCAATCAGAGGCACATGTTGGAACATATTCCTGATAGACTTGTGTTAGCTATTTGCTTTTTCAGATATGAAATGCTCTAAAATGTTGAAATGCTCTAAAATGTTCACCCACTGTGCTGTTAGGTTTGCTTAACCACCCTTTATTGAGTAGACATAATTGGCTCAGTTGACATGCTAAATGCTGGAAAGGGAACAAACTGGCTGGATCTGGAGTTCATCTGCCATCAGCTGCCACAGCAAAGCTCCTGATCAGCTGTTGGGAAGTGATGCAGGATTACTTTGTGTGGCATATTATGGTAAGAGGGGAGCAGGGGTGCTGATTTTTATTGGACCTGAAGTTCCACTGAATGAGTGCACTGAATTGTCCCAAAGCTCTGACAAGCAAACTGGTTAGGAAGTGATTAGTTAAATCTGGATATTGAATAGGATTTTGGATATTGGGGAGAGAGATGGCAGAGATCAGAGAGTTAACAGAACAACAGAATAACCAAGTTGGAAAGGACTTTGAAGGTCTTCTAGTCCAAACCCCTACTCAGGCAGAAAGTCCTATATACCATTTCAGACAAATGGTTGTCCAATCTCTTTTTAAAAATCTCCAGTGTTGGAGCACCTGCAACTGTCGACTTTGAAATGGACCCATGCTGCCGCAGCCATCTTTTCATTTCTAAGCTTGCCACACACTGAATGGGGGTGGGTGGGAGATGTTTGGAAAGTCAGGCCAGACAATAACAACTCATCATCCCGTGGGAACCAAGGTCATCTCAACAGATGCTGGCCAGAGACTTGGAGGAGTTATCTGGGAGACTCCAGAACACCTAATTGGACAATGGGACCTGTAACAAGGAGGGGGTGGGGGGGAATATCTATTCTTTAATTATACAAAAACCATGGGAAATAATTAAGGGTTGGTTTTGCTTTCATGAGTGCCGAAATGATGTACTCAATAAAACAATTCTTAAAGAGTCTGATCATCTCAGTGTGCTGGCTTGGTTGGGTTCGTCAGTCGCAACCTTGACAACAACTTCTGAAAGCAAGCTATTCCACTGATTAATTGTTCTCACTGTCAGAAAGTTCTCCTTAGTTCTCAGTTGCTTCTCTCCATGAGTAGTTTCCATCTGTTGCTTCTTGTCCTACCCTCAGGTGCTTTGGAGAAATTGGTTCGATGGGGGTGAAAAAAGACAGGCAACAACATCTCACTGGGGATGGGCAGGGAGTGTTATGGTGGGAGACAACAGGCAGGTTGCTCTTGAGGAAGATATACAGTAGGTGCTATTTTGCACCAATTCCATCTTGTAGCCTGGTCATCAGATGCTCAGGGGCCCTGGGCTAAGGCTGCTGCTGCTTAATGCCAGGTCAGCCTGTAACAAGGTATTATTCGTCCAATATCTTATCATGAGTTAGAGGTCTGATTTGGCATGTACCACTGACACTTGGATGCCAGGGGAAAATAGATTTCCCTCTCAGAAATATGCCCACCTGGTTTTCACATGACACCAGCAGGGACAGTCACCAATAGTGTATTAGAGATGGCTTGTAGTTCTTGTGGCTTTCAGAAGTGTTGTTCCACAGATAATTAGATCTGAGGTTTCAATTGTGAAGCTGAGGCTGTGATGATTAAACATTGTCCTCAATGCAATGAATATGAGTTTGGGCGAACTCCAGGAAAGGGGAGGACAAGGGAGCCTGGTGTGCTACGGTCCATGACCTCAGGAAGAGTCTAACATGACTTAGTGACTGAACAATAAAAATAACAAAATGTTAAAAACATGTTTCCCCTTCTTTCCCTCTTATACGAGAGAGAATAAAGAAGAGGCAATCTTGAGTTTCTTTCTCATATCATATCATATCAAATCATATTCTGGTTTCCTCAGCTGAGTTCATACTTTTCCAAAAGGTTATGGTGTATCTTCTTCAAGGCAATGTGGTATTTACCTGGGATACATGTTAAAGCCTCTTGGGCTTTAAAGGGCACTTGGGAAATTCTAGAGAACCTAGTCACAATGCCACAGAAGTCTTAATCACCTTTTAGAGTGAAAAGTGGGCAGGGGCTTTGGATCAGATGGCCTCTGGGCTGCCTCTTTCTGCACACAGGTTCCAGAGGGTGCCCTGGTTCCTGGAGGAAGTCTTGGAGATAAAGCAGAAGTGATGCACAGAGCCTCAGTGGAAAAAGATGAAACCAAATTTGACCAGAACACAAATCGTGACTTACAATTGGAACCCAGAATTTCTGTTAGAAGGCAAGACAGCTGTTAAATGCATGGTAGCCAATTTTACAAGTCTTTTTGCCACAGTTGTTAAGCAAAATAGAATAACAGAGTTGGAAGGAATCTTGGAGGTCTTCTAGTCCAACCCTCTGTCCAGGCAGGAAACCCTACACCACTTCAAACAAATGGTTATCCAACATCTTCTTAAAAATCTCCAGTGATGGAGCATTCACAACTTCTGCTTCTTCTCAGTTGTTAAGTGAATCACGTGGTTGTTAAATGAATCTGGCTTCCCCCACGTGATGGTTACAAGTGTGAGTAGGCATTGTAGTCCACTTTTTTCAGTGCCATTGTAACTTCGTATGGTCCCTAAATGAATGGCTGTAAATTGATGCAATAAGAGCAACATAACAGTTATTCTTCTTCTACTATTATTACATCCATATATTGCCATCCTGTGGCCCTGTTTAAGGTAAACCAGTCTCTTTTAGGGAAAAGTGAGTCAGAAGTTCACCTGAAGGGAGACAATGAGGATTGTTCATGGATAGCGTCACTCTGATTTGCTTTAATCAGGATTCTAGTTCTACGGGTCCTGTTAAATTGGTTGAGGTAAAATCTGGTATTGTGCCTGGGAAGAGTTTAAGCCTGTTAGTTTTGAGGAAGTGATTAAAAGGTTCTCAGATCTAAAAAAGGTGCTAGAATGTGCAGAAGCAGATAAATTAACAATGGAACTAAAAGACTGAAAGGAAACGATTTATTATGAGACATGGAATAGATGGTATAACTGGTTGGAGAAAGAATAGAAAATTAATGTATAAATGTATATTAGAGAGGAGCGAAATAGTTTTGTGTAATAGATAGGTATAAATTGTAGTGAATATAGAAATTAGTAAGTAATATATAAAATGTATGTGTATATAGTTGGTTAAAAGATAAAATAGACATTATTAAAGATGCCGGTATCGGAAAGCTGTAAAAATGTAACAAGGATGTTAAAGATGTAAATGTTGAATAAAAATTATTTTTTTAAAAAAATAAGGTTCTCAGATCTGTGAGTTTGGCCAGGTGTTCATCAGAGACATATCCTTCTTGGTTGAGTCAGGCAAGTAAGAGTTGCCAGGTGGCTGGGTTCAAGCAGTGATGAATTCATCCCTGAGGGAGTTCTGCCTGCACTGGAGGAAGTAGCGTTGAACAATTTCTGACACCTTGACTGTAACTTCTGGAGAAAATTGATTATTTAAATCCCTTCCTGCTAGATTTCAAGCCTGGGTACAGTCCTGAGGCAACAGCGATCAGCCTTATGAGTGACCTATGGTAGGACCAAGATGGTGGATCCATCCTGCTCCTGCTTGGATTTCTTGGCAGCTTCAAAGCCATTGAAGATGATAATCCTTCTGAATTACCTCAGAAGGTTGGGAATGAGAGACATGTGGCTGTGGTGATTCTCTTTTTTTTTCTCCAGGACTGTTGCAGCTGTATTGATAGGGTGGAGAGAGAGAAAGATCTACTCTTTGTCCTTTGCTCTATGGCAGTGATGGCTAACCTTTTTGCCATCGCGTGCCAAAAGCGGGGGGAGCACGGTGGGGTCACATGCAAGTGTGCCCACATCCATAATTCTATGCGCCCCGCCCTCCCCTGTGCTCCCCCCACTTTTTGCATGTGATGGCATGGTGGGCTCGTTTTTTGCTTTCCCCAGGTTCCAGAGCCTTTCTAGGAGCCTGGGGAGGGCAAAAATGACCTTCCCCACCCCCTCAGAGGCCCTTCGGAGGCCGGAAACAGTGTGTTTCCTGACTTCTGGTGGGCCCAGAAGGCCTGAAAATCAGCTGGCTGGTGCACGCATGCGTGCCGGAGCTGAGCTCGCGTGCCCACCAATATGGCTCCGCGTGCCACCTGTGGCACCCGTGCCATAGGTTCGCCATCACGGCTCTATGGCAACGGTCCCCAACTTTTCTGGCTTGGTGGACCGGCAGGGGGTAGGGGAGAAGGGATAGTTCTGTGTGAGTGGCAGCTGTGTGAGCGACTACAGTTCCATTTGTGCCAGCAGTGGGTGCGTGCCTGTCGCTTGTGCAAATGGAGCTTCGTGTGTGAGCCCTTGCTGCTCACAGGGCCCAATTCCAAACAGGTTGCAACCTGGTAGTAGGCTGTTGCTCAAGGATTTGGGGACCCCTACTCTACGGGATGCCTCAGGCTTCCTCCATCTTTCTCTCTCTCTCTCTCTCTCACACACACACACACAAACACAAACACCCCTTCGTGAGGCCTCTAGATAAAGTCATCTGCTGACATAGGCTTAGATAACATCAGCATGAGAGGAAGAATGCCCCAAAGTGTTACCCTCTCAGATGGCATGAAATTTGGTTTAGAAGCCACCCACCAGTTTGAGGGCCTCCCGATGACTATATATTGTCTGATGTTGCCCAAGATGAGGGGAGCTGTGACCTGACACATCTGCGCATGAGCAAAGAATTTTGCGCATCCTTTTGTGATCTGGTATTACATATTCCAACATCTCAGGAGCTTTGGGATGTGAATCAATCCAGATTCAGTCTTCAAATAGGTACGGGTAGGAATTCTGCCTGTTTTGAGTTCTCGGCTTTATGCTTTCTACCCCTCCCCTTGTGCGCGCACACGCACAGGCTTTTTCCAAAGCCCCAAGGATTGTGGCTGCTTCTTCATGTGGCTATTAGCTGTTTAGCATTCCATCACGCACTCACTCCCCCCCCCCCCCAATCACGGCTAGGAAACCGGTGCCTTTACCGGCAACTTCAGACCTGCCAGGAACAGCTTAAAGCCCTGACTGCACATGATTAGCTCATAAACACCACCCAAGCCAGGAAGAGAAACACAGCAGAGTGCCAGGATGCCGTGGGTTCCTGGCCAGGAGGGGTAGGAAACAGCCAGGTTTCTTCCCGATGCCAAGGCCCGTTGAAGATTTCTGATACATCAATAGCTTTTGGAAGTGGACATCTTGAATGAGTGAGCTGGGGCAGGACTGAGTATTAATAAAAACCAGAAACTCTAACCTCTTCCAGCCCACCCACCCCCCTCCTTCTGTTTTCCTAATGGGCACCCTCTTTCTCCCTTGCACATTCAGCTGCAGAAGTAGGGGTATAAATACACTTCAGAGAAATAACCGTGATTCTGCATTCAAAAGCATCACTCCATTGTTAAGGCCACGTGTTTCTTTAACTGCGCTAGAGACAAGACAATATTCATCCACTAAGCTTACCCTTCAGATCAGCGTTTCAAACAGAAGTTAGATTCTTTCGTCATTCAAAGTGCTTCACTAACAGGAATCAACAACGGTAATTTGATGCACACGTACTGCAAATGTGCCTATTCTCCACACAGTTTCAGATTCAACACTGTGTACTGTAGGACATGAAAGCCAGTTTGGTGTAGTGGTTAAGACATCAGGCTAGAAAATGGGAGCCCAGGAATTTTAGTCCCATCTTGGGCACAAAGCCAGGGTGACTTTGAGCCACTCACTTTCTCTCAGCCCTAAAGAGGAGGCAATGGCAAGCCACTTTTGAAAAACCTTGCAAAGAGGGACTTGTCCAAAGCAGTCTCTAAGAATAGGACACGACTGAACGAAAACAATAACAAAAATTATATATAGATGTATATATTGTACCCGTAACAATATAAATATTTTATTTATCAGGGACGTGGTGGCTCAGTGGCTAAGGCGCTGAGCTTGTCGATTGGAAGGTTGGCAGTTCAGCGGTTCGAATCCTTAGTGCCGTGTAACGGGGCGAGCTCCCGTTACTTGTCCCAGCATCTGCCAACCTAGCAGTTTGAAAGCACGTAAAAAATGCAAGTAGAAAAATAGGGACCACCTTTGGTGGGAAGGTAACAGCGTTCCGTGCACCTTTGGCATTTAGTCATGCCGGCCACATGACCACGGAGATGTCTTTGGACAGCGCTGGCTCTTCGGCTTTGAAATGGAGATGAGCACCGCCCCCTAGAGTCAGGAACGACTAGCATGTATGTTCGAGGGGAACCTTTACCTTTACCTATAACAATATAAATATTTAGCTCACTAGAGTAGAGGTCCCCAACCCCATGACCGCAGATTGGTACCAGGCTGTGACCTCTTGGAAACTGGGCTGAGCAAGTGGTGGGCAAGCACGCAAAGTTTCATTTGCACATGCGCACAAGCGAGGTTGGGCTTGTAAAACTATCCACTCCACCCTTCTCACCGCCACTGCTTACTTTCCATGGAACCAGAAAGGTTGGGGATCACTGTACTAGGGACAATATCCCCCTTCATACCATGAGTGTGGTATATCCTCTTAATGGGACTGACATAGGAGCATGTTCCTCACAGTTCAGACATGACAAAGAAAGTCTCTTTCAATTCAGGTCCAACTTCTGTTGATTACTTGATTACCAATACTATTCTATTAGTTTCTACTAAGATGCTTTTTAAAACTTTCCAGTCTATTAGGATGGTATATTCTGTGTGCCGGTACTTGGTAACTGGCAGGCATTTTCCGCTGTGGGACTGGTATAGTGGGATGAGGTTGGCTTCATCACTTCCGAACTTCTGAAGGCCTCTCAAAACCTGGTTATGAGCCATGGTGGCGCAGTGGTTAGAGTGCAGTACTGCAGGCTACTGCTGCTGACTGCCAGCTTCTTGCAATTTGGCAATTCAAATCTCACCAGGCTCATGGTTGACTCAGCCTTCCATCCTTCCAAGGTGGGTAAAATGAGGGCCCAGATTGTTGGGGGCAATAGGCAGACTCTGCAAACCACTTAGAGAGGGCTGTAAAGCACTGTAAAGCGGTATATAAATCTAAGTGCTATTGCTATTGCTATGCCAGCAGCCCTGGGAATCCCAGGGAATGGGAGAACTCATGAAGTGGCTCCCTTATTATTAACATCCATCTATTATTCTCTCTCCCTATTATAACTTTGCTTTTATCATTTTTAATTTTTGAAAATAATATTATATAATGGTTTTCACTAATAATTGTCTTATTTATTTACTGTTTTTACTGGATTATAGTAAAATGTACTGTTGTATGTAAAATGTTTACTGTTGTATGTCACCCAGACTGACTTTCTGTGAGATGAGAAGCCATATAAGTTTGAGAGAGAGAGAGAGAGGGAGGGAGAGGGAGGGAGGGAGGGAGGGAGAGAGGGAGACGGAGAGAGAGGGATGGGGGGAGGTGTGTGATAGAATAAGATGATAGAGGTGGGTGGGTGGGTGCGTAGATAGATAGATGAATGGATGGATGGATGGATGGATAGATGGATGGATTCTTCATCCAAATGTCAATCTTGTCCAACTGCTCACTTTTACAAAACTAAGCAAAGATGGCTAGGTATTGTTACCAAGTTGGGAAATTCATATGGCATATATAATTTATATCTATATGTACATGGAAGTCATTGTATGTACGCATCTCTTCGATATTCATACATAAATTGCATTATTTATTCAGAGTACACAAAGCTTTATAGTATTATTCTGAAGAAAACACATCTTAACTTGGCTTTTCCCAGACACACCTTTATAATATATGTTTGCTATACTCATATGTTTTCCATACTAATGAAAAACCGAATTGATATACTAAAGAAATACAGGTAATCCTCAATTTACAAACATTCATTTAGCAACCATTTGAAGTTACAACAACACTTTTAAAAAAGTGACATCATGACTGGTCCTCATGCTTATAACCGTTGCAACTTCCCTCAAAATTCGGGTGCCTGGCAACCATTTTAACAAGGGTTGTAGCATCCCAGGGTCCTCTGTGACCTTCCCAGCTGGCTTCTAACAAGCAAAGTCATTAGGGGAATGACAGATTTGCTTAATGACCACAGGATTCACTTAATAACTGCCTCGATCAGCAATGGAAATTCTTGTCCCAACTGTGTCGTATGCATAAATATACTTTTCCTGGCGACGAGATTCTCCAAATGTATGTACTGATTTGATTTTAGAAGGCCTTTTTTTAAACATTTCAGGAAAGCTTTAATGAGGATTTCTGTGGTCATATCTTTGGGTCAGTCTTGACTCCTGGAGATTGCATAGAAACATCTATCTTAGCAATACAGGTAGTCCACAAATTACAATCATTTCTTTAGTGACTTTTTGAAATTGCAGCCCTGAAAAAAGTGACTTAAGATCAGTTTTCACTCTTGCAACCATGGCAGCACCTATGGTCATATGATCAAAATTTGGGCGCTTGGCAACTGGCATGTATGTATGATGGTTGCAGTGTCCCGGGATCATGTGATAACTTTTTGTGGCTTTCTGATGAGCAAAGTCAATGGGGAAGCCAGGTTCACTTCACAACCGTGTTCCTAACTTGGCAACTTCAGTGATTCACTTAACAACTATGGCAAGGAAGGTCGTAAAATGGGGCAAAACTCACTTAATAGCTGCCTTGTTTAGCTTAACAGAAATTCTGGGCTCCATTGTGGTCGTACGTTGAGGACTACTTGTATTTTTGGAAGTGGTTTGCCATTGTCTTTTTTCCCTCTGTGGCCGAGAGAGAATGGCTGATCAAAATTCATGTAGTTCATGCTCACTCATGCCTAGGACAAGATAGGAACTCGGATCTCCCTGCTCGTAATCCAGCCCCTCATCCAAAGGGCACACTGGCTCTTCAAAACTAATGTACAAACTCATAATATAGAAGAGAAAATGTCTAGGCAGGCAATCTCAATCTGTTCTCCATAGGTCTCAAAGTGCAGAAGCCTCCCTCTCCCCCCTCCCTTTTGCAGGAAAGTTGATTAGCCATCTGTTGAGCGTGGGCAAAGCTTTTAATCCTGCAGCTATTCCAAAACATGCCCCCTATTTTGGATTTCCACCTATTCTTTTTGCTATTTTCAAATGCTGCCGTTTTGAGCATTGTCCTCTTCATTTTGCTTCAAGTGCGCAGATGTAGCACACACACACACACACACACACACACACACACACACCCCTTCTCCTATTCAAGTGCATTGATTTTAACCTCGCTTTACTTTTCAAAGGGTCATCACAGTGGACTGAAATAGCCTAAAGCCATAAAAAGAAGCTGGTGCGGGTGAACTCAGGAGTGAGTTTGCAAATAGTTTATTATGCTTTCCCCACCTGTCTTTTTCAAGCAATTCAAGCTGGGTCTATCTTTACTTTTCACGGGATGGAGTGTGTGTGTGTGTGTGTGTGTGTGTGTGTGTGTGTGTGTGTGTGTGAAACTCAGATTTCCCAAGACTTAGCCAAGCACTACACCATGTTGTGAAGCTCTTACTGTGTATCTCCCCCTATAACTCTCAGAGGTTTGAATCAAACTTTCACCCAGCTCTCTAGCTACCCTGTCACACTGCAAAGTAAGAGTAATAATAAGAGTGACAGCAGTAATAATACATATGGCATTACCATTTACCATTTGCATATGATAGTTCTAGTAAATATTCAAAGCACTTCGTGTTCAGTTTATCCTAACCCTTAAAGCAGCTTCAGGGTAGAAAACCAATGTATTATCTCCATATTCAGAATGGGGCAAGCAGGGGCTCAGGCTTTGTCCAAAACCACATCCTGATTAGTTTGCACAACACCCTAGTGTACTTCACAGGGCTGGCCATCGGGTTGTGAAGTGAACCCGGCGATTCCATGAAGTTGTAGCATGACCAGAGATGTCTTTGCACAGGCTATGGCACATAAACCACCCGGATTCAAAGTTTAGCTCAGCGTGTTGTGTGTGAATCCGGCCCCGACACATCGTGCAAGCAGCGGTCTTTGAATTGAGCCTTTCAGTTGCACAGCTGGGTCGTCTACAAAGCAGAAAGCCGCTGCCTACCACCCAATCCGCGGAGCTCTCTCCGCGGAGAATCCATGCGTGCGAAGTGCTCCTTTCGTGCACCGATCCAAACTGCCCGCATTCACACCGTGCCAACGCGGGACCCACGGAGGCCCGACTCACACAAATGCACCGCATACACCCATGCGCCCTATACAGACCGAGGCAAACCTCACCACCACCCCCTCCCCTTTCGCTCGCACGTCCCTTCCCAAAGTAGGCGACTTAAGAGTGAATTGGGGGGCGGGAGGGGAGAGGGCAGGTTGCCATTGGTCGCTTCCTCGACCTTTTTTACGCCCCCCCTCCTCCTTGCACCGAGAGGGTTAAAAAGGAAAGGTGTGCCGCTTCGGGCGAGCGGGGGAATCTCCCTCCAAAGGCCCGATCACCTTACCCAACCCGTCTTCCACTGCAGAGATAGGCGGAGGCGGGAACCAACTCGCATTCCCCTCCTTCTTACCAACAGTCCCTCACACTTCCAGGAATCACCCAGAGGGGGAAAAAAAAAAAAAGCAGCAGCAGCAAAAGGGGAGGGGGAGGGAGCGCTCGGGGTTGATACAGCCACTTCCTGCCAATCACAGCCCTGTCAGCCACTCCCCAGCGACCAATGAAAGTGGCGACCATTCATAAAAATAAATACTCGGCCACGCTCCCCCCCCCTTCCCCAGCACACACACACACACACACACACACACACACACAGGCTCGAGGCATCTAGCCTCCCTCCTCCCTGACAAATGTACATATGTTTTCCATACATATATGCAT
>WNWU01013574.1:1990423-2051052 GCA_012654045.1 Ptyas mucosa
CCCCCCCCCCCCCCCCCCCGCCCCCCTTCGCCTTCTCCGATTCCTCCGCTAACGGGAAAGGCGCTTCTCGCTTCAGAAACGCGCACGTACGTTCACACGCATTTCCAGGAAACCAGAGAGGGGCCGCGATTCTTTGGCCAAAGGAAATAGATTGGCGCTGTTCTTCCACCCTCCTCCTCCTCTCCTCCTCCTCCTCCTCCTCCTCCTCCATTTCACTCCCCCACTCCCAGCCCCGTAAACTTCCACCTCTTTCTACTCTTCCCCGTCCGAGCTGGGGAGGCAAAAGCTCCGTCCGAGACCATCCCGACGCGCGGTCCGCTTTCGCCCACCTCCATCCTCCCGCCGCCGCCGCCGCTTGAAAGATGGGGGAAAGGGGCGATCGCTCCGGACTCGCTTCCCGCAGCCCAGCCTGCAAAGCCGAGTCCGTGTTTTAAATCGATTTCTTTGCTCGCCCCCTTTCGTTCTCCCGCTCCCCGGAGAAACCCAGGCACCACTCGGCTTTCCTCGATAACAAAGGTAAGTTTAGCAAAACTCTTAGGGCTTTCGGAGCGAGTGCGCGGGATGTTGTTTCCCAAGCCAGGGGCGGGGGGGGGAGGGGGTTGTGGGGTGGGGGCTGCGAAAGTTGGGAAGAAGAAGAAACCCGTTCCAGCCACTCTTAAACAAAATATGGGTTTCCGGACTCTCAGGGTTCGTAGCGGAGTATGGTAAACTCTTCCGATGCTGATTTATTTGGAGGGTAGATCGAGGAGGGAAGCCCCAGTCTGGCTTTGGCGCTTAATTTTGTTTTTTTTAGGACGGGAGAGGCTGAAAGACCACCCTTAGGTTGCCGAATAAGAATAATAACTCGACAATCAGGTACAATATGAACTTGGAATCTGGCAAAATTCAAATTAAGGTCCCAGCGATTAAGTCCCGCGAAGCTTAAACTGCTTTATAAAAGATTAGGAATGCCACAATGCAAAATAGCCAACTTTTCGTGTCTGACGCCCTCTCAACTTTTAAACCTAACAGCATGCATGGCTAGGAATACCCGAGTGTGTCTTCCCTCTCTGTGTAGTGAAAGATAGCTGCATTTTACATAGATTTCATGCAAGTAGGTTTGCTTCCAACACCCGAGGAAACCTGTAATAAAGTTTTGTTTACCAGCCATGATTTTCCCATTTCTGTCATTAATCTGTAACTATTCACTAGCAGTCTCCTCTTTCTTCGTTCTATGTCTCATCTGCAGTTATGAGAAAAGAATAAAAACCAACAACAAAAATCAAGCAATTCGTAGAACATCATTTAGCCTGGAGAATTACTGGGGTTTCCATCCCTTGCAGCTGCAACTGTGAAGATTTGTGGAGGAAACTGCTGCTTGATTTTTGTGCAGATAAGCACAATTTAAAGTAGAGGATCCTTTAAAAGTGCCTAAAAGGAGAAAATGTTTCTTATGTAACTGGAGAATTAATCATATCAACTCTGTTTTAAGTATAAAGAAAATGAAAGCAAATTTAGTGAGGTATGATACAACTAGTCCTTGACTTAAGGAGCACAGTTGAGCTCAAAATTTCCATTGCTAAGCAAGACAGTTGTTAAGTGAATTTTGCTCCATTTTATGATCTTTCTTGCCACAGTTTTTAAGTGAATAACGTGGTTGTTAATTGAATCTGGCTTTCCCATTGACTTTGCTTGTCAGAAGGCCACAAAAGATGATCACATAACCCCACATAACTGTCATAAATATGTGCCAGTTGCCAAGTCTCTGAATTTTAATCACTTGGGGATGCAGCAAAGGTCACAATTATGAAAATTAAGTCACTTTTTCCCATGGTGACGTAATTTCAAACCGTCACTAAATGAATGGTTGTAAGTCAGAGATTACCTGTATGGGCTCAAAGAGCAGAGTGGCCCTTGGTCCAGAAAAAGTGTGCAATTTTTGTTTAAATACACAACCCAGTCCAAGCTAGTACAGTAAGGTTTAAAATAAGCTAAGTAGATACTCAAAAGATCTCCTGTTGTATTTTCATTCTGTTGAAACATACAGGGTTTAAGAGTTCTTTCTCCGTGGATGATGTTTTTATTTTATTTTTTATGTCAAACCTTCTCTAATGACAAAAAAAAATGTTCTTCTCTCCATCATATCGAAGTTAGTTTGACTGTATACTAAATGCATTTATTTATTTATTTATTTATTTATTTATTTATTTATATCCTGCCTTTATTGTTTTTGCAAATAACAAGGCAATGTATAGATCCAACATACCTTCCTCCTCCTATTTCCACCACCATCACCCCCCCACACACACACAACAACCCTGTGAGTTAGGTTGGGCTGAGGGAGAGTGACCCAGCTGGCTTTCATGCCTAAGAAGGGACTTGAACTCACGGTCTCCCGCTTTCTAGTCTAGTGCCTTAAGTCTTAAGTGCCTTAAGAGCCTTGGATAGTACAGTGGTCTAAAGCCCTGTTATTAACATCAGCTGCCTGTAATTATTGCAGGTTCGAATCTCACCAAGGCTCAAGGTTGACTCAGCCTTCCATCCTTTCTAAGGTAGGTAAATTGAGGACCCAGTTTGTGGGGGCAATAAGCTGACTTTGTATAAATATACAAAAGTATGAAGGCTATTGCTTAGCGCATTGTAAGCCGCCCTGAGTCTCCAGAGAAGGGCGGCATATAAATCAAATTTTAAAAAAAATCACTAGAATAGACCAAACTGGCTCCCAATGGTGGAAATTTCCTCTCAATACCCAAAATGTAAGATAAAGAAGGATGCATCTCCTAGAATTATTGGTAGATAAGAAGAGTGACTCATTCAGAGACTGAAGAGCCTCTTTTGAGGGGAGGTGCTTCAGGCTACAGAAGCTGTCACTAGTTGCTTGTACATCAGTACAAGCTATTGATTTATTTAGCCTGTTAATGTCAGTTCTTGCTCTCTACTACTTGCTACTCAGTCGGTTTCTAAGTGGAGATGACAAGGGCTGAACTAGGACCACGTCTATTAATGTACTTAGGCCCCTTTTCTCTGGTCCCCTTATTTTCTGTTGCGCAACTGAACCAGGCTGGTTGGTTGATTTATGTCCAGGATTTGCTTATCTGTGCAGATGATAATTCAAAGGATTTTGGAATTGGGAGAGACTAGCAGAGAGTTCATATCCCAGAGTTCATATCCCATGATGTTGTATTTACAGAACTAGCCTCTTTAATTCTGCTGGCAACTAAATAGATTCCTTCTAGGTCAGATGTAGATTGGGACTGACCTAAACTTGACAAGGTTGAGTTCAGATGCTACTCCCCTTAAAATGGGCCACATTTTCCTGTGTGAGGCTACTTCGGGACATTTTTTTTAACACCCCCCCCCCCCCCCAAGTCTCGCATGGGATTGTATTTGCACAGAAGCTATAACTCACTTGGGTTTTTCAGGAGGAATCTGCGAACAGGATATTAGAACCTTATCACTGTGAGGTTGTGACTTTTCAACTGTGCTAAATTTTCTCTCTTCCCAGTAAAGTATTATTCACAGATTGGTTAAAAACAGTTTTAGGTAAAGAATTTTCAGTACAGGTAGTCCTCGACTTAACAACAGTTCATTTAGTGACCGTTCAAAGTTACAATGGCACTGAAAAATGTGACTTATGATCACATTTGATTCTCCAACCTTTGGAGCATCTCCATGGTCACATGATCAAAATCCAGATGCTTGGCAACTGGTTCATATTTATAACCGTTGCTATGTCCCAAGACCATGTGATAACCTTTTGCAACCTTCTGATCCGCAAAATCAATGGGGAAGCCAGAGTCACTTAATTGGGTTATTAACTTATCAACTGAAGTATTCACTTAACAACTGTGGATCGTAAAATGGGGCAAAGACATTAACAAATGTCTCACTTAACAACAGAAATTTGGGGCTCAATTGTGGCTGTAAGTCAGGGACTACTTATAATGTCCTCTTCTCATTTTTTGTGTAGTGGCTTAAGGCACCAGGTTAGAAAACAGGAGACCCTGAACTCTAGTCTTGTCTTAGGCATGAAGCCACCTGAGACATTTTGAGCCATTCTATCCCAGCCTAGGAAGGAAGCAATATAATAGGAAACACTTCAAAGAAATGTGGCCAGGAAAACTGTCAGGACTTGTCTTGTTTCCCACGTGAAAAGTACTATGCCCTCAAGATACCAATATTGTATTTTAGGAGAAGAGGCTCTAGATTTCTTTTTTTAAAATATAACTTTATTAAAGATTTTAAAAACAAGAGTAAAATTAGTACAAACTAAAATAGAACAAGAAAGAAAAACGAAGATCTAGTGCCGCGAACAAGTAGTGGGTGGCCTTTATGGAGTGCTGAACAGGAAACAAACCCACGTTTTTGAAGAGTCCCAGGTGGCTGAAACCCCCATGTTTGTGGTCAAGGCCTACCTGCCTGTGAACTAATCTTTTGGTTTCACGGCCGACTTGAGATCCAACACCGGAGGCCAGGCTTTCCCGCAGTGCGTGTTTGATCACTGGCAGATTCTCCCCGGGGATCCCTTCGACAGCGCCAGCCGTCCTTCTCAAGTAGTCAGCGAGACACGCAAACGGAAAGGGCTGGTAGAACGCATCCCCGCGCTGGATAACTTCCTGGATAAATTGTAAATTGATCGAATGAAATAATACTGCACCAGATCTTAAAAAAATAATAAATTTTAAAAATAGCAAAAAAAAAAAAGAGAAAGAAAAATGAAGAAACAAAGGAGAAAACTAAAGTGCAAAAAAAGAAAGAAGAAAAATAGAAAAGAAAGAAAAAAGATAAAGAAGTGGCATCTAATTTTTATGAAAGTTATAAGTGCAATTGTAGATTTACTTCTTTCTCCAAAGACAGAGTCTCTAAATTTCTAAATGCAGGGAAATGTTAATGAATATGAGCTGTCAAATATGCCATCTTCAACCTACTGCTTTTTAGTGACATAGTCCCAGAAATATTTTTTTCCTAATGCTAATGAATCTGAGATTAATTTTAGAGTTGAAGTTGACGATACTCCTTTTGTTGTTGGTATCTTTGTATTAAAATTCTTTATTTGCATGGAAATAGACAAAGAATTTTAACACATCTTATATTCTTCCTGGCAAAGATTTATTTTAAAAAAACCATGGTAACAGTAGAATAATAGGCCTAATTCTTATTTACCGGACTGATTACAGATAATTTTGAGATAATTTTGGAATGTGGTGTACATAAAGTCTTCTATCCAGAGACTCAAGAGGCAAAATTTAAGGTAGTGTATATTATTTATTATAATTAATTTATTAATTATATACCATTCTGGGATAAACCAAAAGCACGGATGATGTTACTGCAATGAAATGTCAGCAAGAAGAATGCCAAGATCAGAGGTCGTTAGGAACCCAAACATTGTCCTATGTAGATTCTCCGTTGCCGCAATTATCTTTATCAGTACTTCAGACAAAATATTGCCCAAGGCCAAACATTTTCTTAGATTTTGAACAGCTCTTGTTGATTTCATGAACTTGCCCACTCAGTTTTCTTGGCAACTACATAATTAATTATACTACATAATAAACTACATAATAAGTGATTTTGATCAGTTTTTTCAGTTGTTACTTTCACTTCCTGCTCTAGTTTTCAGCCATGAAATTCCGTGGAAAGCTATCATCCAAATCTCAACCAGGACTCATCCTGCTTAGCTTTGGAGCCTATATAAACTTAACGAGGAGCTGCTACCTGCAACTCTCCCAGGATCTTAAGATACTTCAATAGGAGGCATTTTATAGGATCAGAATGAAGATTTAAGAATAGGCTTCCTCAATCTGGTGGTCTCCAGATTCATTACACTACAAGCCCTGTTATCCCCAGCTGACATATAATAGTGAGAAGTTGTGTCCAATGCATCTGAAGGTCACCAGGTTGAGAATGCCAAATGACTTACCGGGTAATTTTTGACCTGCAACCATTAGTTTAATGACTGCTCAGAGTTACAGTGGTGCTGGAAAAAAAGGACTTAGGATCAGTCCTGCAATTACAACTATCCCAAAATCCCTGTAGTCACTTGATCAAAGTGAGTACCACTCACTTAATGACCTCATTGTTTAGTGATGGAAGTTCTGGTCCCAGTTGAGGACTAACTGTACTACTTACAAATCAGTAAGAGCAGCAATTTGAGAGCAAGCAGACATCTTGTCAAACACACAATGTGTCGTTCTAATTTTTGCTTCCTGAAGACGTTTGGCAGGAAATCCAGTAAAGGTAAAGGTTCCTCTTGCACATATGTGCTAGTCGTTCCTGACTCTAGGGGGCAGTGCTCATCTCTGTTTCAAAGCCAAAGAGTCAGCGCTGTCTGTCAGACATCTCTGTGGTCATGTGGCCGGCATGACTAAACCCCAAAGGCACGTGGAACACTGTTATCTTCCCACTAAAGATGGTCCCTATTTTTGTACGTGTATTTTTTACGTGCTTTCGAACTGCTAGATTGGGACAAGTAACGGGAGCTCATCCTGTTACGCGGCACTAGGGATTTGAACTGCTGAACTGCCAACCTTTCAATTGACAAGCTCAGTGCCTTAGCCACTGAGCCACCGCATCCCTTAGGAATTCCAATTGATCTCTCGAAAGTACATTTCATTGCAGGTGACTTTGAAAAAAGTTAAGCAGGTTGGACCTGCTTGGTGTTCAAATGGATGACAGTTAGGAGACGAAGGCTGGCCATAGTTAGATGAGGAATTTGAAAAAATGTCTCACCCTAGAAGAAAATCATGGTAAACTACTTCTGTGTTTTTGTCAAGAAAGTAACGTGGACATGTTGGCTAGGCAGCCATTAGACATCAGAGTCAACTGGGAAGGGTCTTTTGTCATTTCTTTCGCAAGCTGCAGGCTAGTTTTCTTTGCCAATCCTGGACTGGCTCCCTTCTCAAGTTCTGCCTTTCAGTGGTTGCTGAGTTAGACTTTTCCTCTTTGAAGGACCAGTTAATTCTGTCAACCAATAACAAGCCCTCCGATTATGAAACAGAATCCTGCTTTCTCTGGCCTAAACATGTTCTGAGTTACGTAATAGTTTCAAAACCATCTTGTAACTGAGATCGACGGTGAGATTAAATACTTTTTAAAGAAGTTAAATTGATCAGAAAAGGAAGCTGCCATGGTTGGGCTCTTAGCAAGAGAAGTGTCGGGCTCGATAGAAGAAAGAAGGAAAGGGGAAGCAATTGTTAGCAGTCTAACACACAGCAAATGGAAGAGGCCGTTTCTGAGAGTCTTTTTAAAAACTGCCATGAATTGAAAAATTAGCAACCCAGATCAGAAGTTAGAATAACATTTATTTCCATGCTGTGCTTTCCACTTTGGGGAAATTTTATTCTGGGGCAACTGGATCCTCCCTCCGATGTCTATGTCTGATCTTCTGGTTAGAAGATCAATTGCCCACAAATCTGATCTCTTAAACTGCTCCCTACAAGAGATTGGTCTTGGGGGAGAAAAGCCTCCATCAATTGTGGGTGCTCCAACACTCAAAGTTTTCAAGAAGAGACTGGAGATCCATTTGTCCAGAATGTATAGTCATCTGCTTGAGCAGGGATTGGACTAGAAGATCTCCAGGATGCCTCTCAACCCTATGATTCTATGTTCTAAAAGGGAATCCCAGAACTAGAATAGAGCTGCAAGATTGTATGAAGCTTTCTTATATTTTTATATACAGATCTTGTATGATCTGTGGGGGAGTGATGTTTAGCCACTCTTGCCTAATTCCTCTGTTCTTTCCCATAACCACCCTGAAGGGAAACCTATTGATTCTTCTGTCTGTCAATCAGTTTAAGAAGCAAACACTTTGGCTCATCTCTTCTATGAATTTTGCAAGGCTGGCTGGTTTTGTTGCAGGAAGGAATCCGCACCTTGAGAAGCTTGGGTTTCTTTGAGATAGATCTGTATAGGTAGCAGTTTAAAAATACATGAAATCCATACTAGTTCTTACAGGTAGTCCTCTACTTACAACCATTTATGTAGCAACCATTCAAAATTACAGGTAGTCCTCGACTTACAATAGTTCATTTAGTGATCATTCGAAGTTACAACAGCACTGGAAAATGTAACTGATAACCATTTTTCACACTTATGACCGTGGCAGCATCCCCATGATCATGTGATCAAAATTCAGATGCTTGACAATTGGTCCATATTTATGACCATTGCTGTGTCATGGGATCTCCTTTTGCAACTTCTGACAAGCAAAGTCAAAGGGGAAACCAGATTCACGTAACAACCGTGTTACTAACTTAATTGCAGTGATTCACTTAACAACTGTGGGCCAGAAAGGTCATAAAGTGGGGTAAAATTCACTTAACAAATTTTGGTCTCAATTGTGGTCATAAGTTGAGGACTATCTGTATATCTCTTGTATCTACTCTTTAGCATCAGAATAGAAATTTATTTGTACGTATTCTTTTCTCTGTACCCCAGGCTCAATAGAGCCAAAATTCTTCATAAAATGTCAAATTCCATATTTTGAGACTACAACTTTTTAATTCCCCAGTCTTGAACAACTCAGTTCAGGCTCTTTCCTAAAAGCTGTGCTCCATAGCAGGGGTCACCAACCTTTCGGACCTGAGGGACCACTAAATTCATAATTTTAAATCCCGCAGACCACTAATACAATTTTTTAAAAAAGATAAATAGTATTTAGTGCAATATAAAAAATGCAAATAATTTTTCTGCAGACCACCAAAATTTTCTCATGGACCGCCAGTGGTCCATGGACCACCAGTTGGTGACCGCTGCTCCATTATGTGATGCTTAGAAAAACTCGATGCAATAAACTATCAATAAAATACATGTAGTTCTTGACTTACAACAATTCATTTAGTGACCATTCAAAGTTACAACGGCACTGAAAAAAGGGGACTTATGACTATTTTTCATAATTATGACCTTTACAGAATCCCCATAATCATGTGATCAAAATTCAGACGCTTGGCAACTGACTCATACTTATGACCATTGCTGTGTCCCAAGGTGACCTTCTGACAAGTAAAGTCAACGGAGAAGCCAGATTCACTTAACAACTGTGTTACTAACTTAACAACTGCAGTGATTCACTTAACAGCTGTGGCCAGAAAGGTCGTAAAGTGGGGCAAAATTCACTTAACACATGTCTCACTTAGCAACAGAAATTTTGGGCTCCATTCTGGTCATAAGTTGAGGACTATCTGTATTTAGAATGTTTGGGATTTGGGTACTGACAAGCAAAGTCAGGCTATTTTCCCAATACTTTTTGCCAAATCTGTTATGTTGGACAAAACTTGTCTAAAATTTTGCTAGTAAACCTTAAAATCAGTCAGTGAAGAATTTGAGATCAAGAGAAAAGCCTAGTTTGAAATGTAAAAGAAAAAAGGGTAGGTCAGCAATAGACCATCTGTAGCTTTGAAGCTGCATTCAGTTCTACACTTAATTAAGAGATTAAAGTTAGATAAGTAGTATCCTTTTCTACTTTTTTTTTCATAAAAAGGCTTCGTGAAGACGACTTGATGACATATTGCTGTTGGCCCAAGGTCAACTAATGAGTTCCATGGCTGAGTTTGAGCCTCTATTTCTCTCTAAAAGGGGAACTTATGAAATGCATGGAGAAATGGGCTCACTGCGCTTTTTTTCTCTCTCTCTGTGCCCATTTTAAAATGCACAACCTCTTTCTGTCTATTATTCAAATAGAGGTAATCCTCCACCTATGAACACAATTGAGCCCAAAATTTCTGTTGCCAAGTGAAGCAATTAATAGCAATAGCATGTACACTTTATATACTGCTTCACAGTGCTTTACAGCCCACTCTAAGCTGTTTACAGAATCAGCATATTGCCCCCAACAATCTGGGTCCCCATTTTACCGACCTCGGATGGATGGAAGGCTGAGTCAACCTTGAATCAATGAGAATCGAACTGCTGAACTGCAGGCAGCCAGCAGAATCAGCCTGCAATACTAACCACTGCGCCACCATGACTCAATTAAGAGAGTTGTGCCCCATTTTATGACATATTGTTTTGCCATATGTAGCAAATCACTTTTATTTAAACTGAATAATCTGGCATTAAGCAAATCTGGCTTCTCCCATTGACTTTGCTTATCAGAAGCTCCCTAGGAAGCTTGTAAGTGACAATCTGAAGACGCTGAGATCATTGTAAATATATGCTGGTTGCCAAACACCTAAACTTTGATCATGTGACTTAGGAAGCTGCAACGGTCGTAAGTGTGAGGAACTGATCATAAATTGCCTTTTTCAGTGCCATTGTCATTTTGAACAGCCATTAAATGAATGTTGTAAATTGAGGATTACCCGTACCAAATAGTTTGACTCACCAGGCTAACATCCTTGATGCGAGTGATGTTCAGGTGCCTCTCTGCGAATTAACTTTATCTTCCTTTTCAGATGCAGCTCTGATAAATGATCAAGCTGTCCACTAGTCAATTGGTGGCGCAATGGTCCCCCTGTGCTGTTGCTGCCCGCCGGCATCTGCACCAATCGTGGTGGCCATGACAGGCCCTGCCGTCCCTTCCTACCATTTCAAGAGTTTCTGTGGAGAGTTTGAGCGGGTGGAAAGTGCCTTGGAACGATTGGAGGCCAGTGGCTTCTACTGGGGCAGTCTGTCAGGAGCTGAAGCCAAGAGGCTCTTGATTTCCCAGCCTCCTGGTGTCTTCCTGGTGAGAGATTCCTCCGACCATCATCACCTCTTCACTTTGAGTGTCCGCACCAGGACAGGCATCACCAACCTGCGTATTCAGCAGCAGGACTCCGCTTTCCATCTGGAGGCCTTGCCAGGAGCTGGCCATCCCCCAGCTTTCAGTTGCGTGGTCCAGTTAGTTGAGTATTATCTCTGCCTGGGGGCTGTGGAAGGGGGTCCCTGCTACTTGGAAAGCGAGGGTCAGCCTCCGGTGCCTTTGGCCCTCTCACAGCCACTCCGTTGCAAGGTGCCCACTTTGCAGGAGCTGTGTCAGCGGGCTGTACGAGCCACCGTGCATGGCAGAGGTGACACCAGAGCTCAGCTGCAGAGGCTGCCAGTCCCCCAAGCATTATTGAACTCAATCTGCAGCTAAAAGGAAGCACCAGTTTTAAGACCTTTTAATGAATGCAGAGTTGGGGCCTTCCTTGTTAGAATGGATGAGCAGCGCTGGTTGTAGATAGTGTACTGCTGATGCACCACTATTTTCTTGGAATAAACCATCTTGATAGATAAGCCAACCATTTCATTGTGGAGCTATTTATAATGAGCCTTCCAAAAGCTATTGAAAATTATCTGAAAAAAGGGGTTGGCAGAGTAGGTTAGTCAACGATATGGAAATGTGTATCCTATATAATCCTCTTCCCCATTTTTCCAAGTTAGCCACTTCCACATTTCAAATGCTTCTTGTGCACAGGTAGTATAGCAGAAAACTTTTACTCTATCCATAGGCAGAGCTGCCCTAAGCACCTCCCAACTGTTCTCGTCTATAGTTGAAAGTTGTTGAAAGGTGTGTGACAAGTTTGTGTGAAACAGTCCCCATGACAAATATCTCTGCTAACTGTACAAGGAACAACTGTCAAGTCTGCAGCAGCACTGCCCAGTAGTGAAGTCAACAAGGACAGAATTGGTGTTTAGCTGCAACTGTTGTGCATCTCTCTCTACAAACTCTCAGGCAGACAAGAAGATTGTACACTCAGTAACAAGGAGAATGTTTGAATCTACAACCAAGATCCTTCTCTGGTTTCTTTTAGAATATAGATAACCCCAAGGCCAGTCTGAAGGCAGATTTTGAGCAATAAACCACACTGCACCAAATCCACAGCGGTCCTCTCCTCCATTTCCACTTTGACCACTGTGTGATCCTGAAATCTCTCCTTCCCCCACTTCCAGTCACCGCCTTTAGTAAAGGTCATTACTGTAACTTGACAGCTTTCAAGAATGCTGAGTCAGAAACCAGTTACGAGAAAGAAAAAAAGTTCAGCGACTTGAGTGTTTTTATAGGCAGCCAGCACAGATATACTAAAGGGTGAGCAAGATACCAGTCTCTGAGGAAATGGAGACTTCATAGTAAAGGGACAATAGAAGAAAAACAAAATCCCAAACCTTGCAGCAGCAAAGGTTAGAAAATGTGATTGCAGATGGTAATTTTGTGCATTTCGTGCAAAAACTTTAAGGTAGTACTGTCCAATGATACTCCATTCTTAACTATTCAATTTTTAATCCTAAATATGTTTTTAAGGAACCTAAAAACTCCTTCTCAAATAAACCTTGATCATCTGCAAACTGACTTGATTCTTTTGCTTTTGAGTTCATTTATGATTTCTTACTGGCAAGGCAGACCTCTTCCTGGATCCTACTGGGAAGCCCAGCCAATTCCTCTCCAACAATAGGTAAAAGTATGTGTTTTTATCAGAGGCCAGTTTGCTTTCCTGCTTCCTGAATGAAAGTAACAAAGCTTGCAAGAGGTAAAAGTTAGTAGTGAAGGAATTCATCTCCTCAGAGCCTAGCTTATCTCCCGTTTTTATTAATTGTTCACCTTTGCACCATTTTTATCAGCAAGACCTTACCAATAAATTCTTAAGAGGAAAATAGTACAGAGTGTATGTGTGCATCCATTTTGGAAATAATTCTATTTGGGGCAGTATAGACAGCAAAGTATAGAGAAGTGATATTGAGGGTGCAGGGAACAATGACCAAAGCCCATTTCTGACCAAAGTCAGAAATGGCCTCTCTCCACTTCAGTTTAAATTTGGCAAGACAAAAACAAAAGGAAAGAATGAGGTGAAAATGGAAGAAGCAATCTCCTGAAATTATGGCTTGGGAGTGTTGCTGAGTTGGAGCTAAAATAGTGTAAAGAATTGTGCCCATGTGGCATTCTCAAACAGCCAGGCCTGTCACCTTTCCCAGCTCATTTGCATTGCCCATCTTCCTCTATGCTCCCTTCTCATATTCCATTCCCCTTTGTACAAGAAGCAAACACCTCAATCTGGGAAGTTTGAAGCCAACATTGAATTCAGAGCTCTCATTGCTGGGTGACCAGAGGCAAGAAAGAACACGTTCAAGTTACCACAGGTTTGTAATTCTCTTGACACCATGGAGCTACACTATGTTATCCACAAATACTTTTTATTGGATGTTAGTAAGATAGGCTCAATAGCCCACTGGTTTATATGGCAGAAAAGCCATATTCTACATTTTAATCTTCCTCTTCATCATCTGCACCGCCAGCACCACCCTGGCCCTTCTTGGCATTCTTCCTCTTGACACGGCCTGGTCGGCCACCACCATAAGGTGAACGGAGGGAGAAGTCAATGTGCTTTTGGGAATCCAGCCGGACAATGAAGGAAGGGATGTTCACCACTTGCTTCCTTACACTAAGAGAGAGAAAGGAAATGATTAGATTAGTGAATAAATAATCTTGTCTAGAACTCGTGGGAAATATTTGACAAAACAAACAAGCTCTACAAATATTTCCTGAGTTCACAGCATACCCTCAACGTTCAGAAGTCAAAGCCCCAACGGCCACTGACTTCAGGATTATGTGCAGTGACTGCAAAAGGCTTCTGTATCCATTTGGAACCTAATTTCACTCAGGGAATCTGTGTTCTTTGAGGTTTTGTTTTTTTGCAAGTATATCATTACCCAAAATCTAGGTAACATCACAAGGACCCATTTCAACTCTGAGCTATATTCTATTGGAGTTTCAATCTTTAAAGGAGCAATTGTTACTAACAATGATTTATAGAGCAATCAGAAGTGTTATTGCTGACTGGACAGTAACCTATTCAGATAAAAACAATGATCAAATTTTATGCTTTGTAATTTTAATCAGGTTTTATCCCCCACTCTCCCCCCTCCAAACTATTTAAAATTGCCTTGCCAATGCAAGCAAGGGATGTATTCCGTGCTAGGGAAAAAAAGCAAAGTACCAGTTGCAATTTGCAAGTAAACAATAGAACCTATCATGGACTACCATAAATATTCAGTACACTAGAATCCTATACTGATTTAGAAAACAGATACGGAACTACATTTCAGAAGTAGCCAATGCACCATGGAAATTGTTTTATATGTGAACATTGCTATTATTGCCTTTAATAGGTAAAACCTACCTAATTCCAGCTGGTGGTAAAATATATGCTTAATTAAGGAAATATAGTCCACCAGAAAGTCAAACTACAACTTCTGGCAACTTTTTTTTTGCTGCGGTTGCTTACTGGAATTTAGCAACTGAAGACAGTAAACATTTCCTCCAACCCGTTGCAAAATCCATCAATTTACTTGTACAGAAGGATCTTATCAGGTTACTGCTGTGCTTGCTAAATAGGAGCAGTACTTGGTGTTACCTTGGCCACCCAAGTGGCAGACTTTCACAAGGTGTACGGCCAAGCCGCAGTGAACCTTGCCGAAATCTTTGAGAGTTGCTTTGACACTGCTAGTCTATTGAGCTATCCAAGGATTCGATCCACAAAAGGGTTTGGTGGTATATAAAGACCCAAGCCAAGGCCGGGACCACAGTTATCGCTGCACAGGCTACACATAAAAGATATTGCAAATGTTATTTCAGAAGTACATATTTTGATGCTGACACCCAATGTCAGTAGTTCATAAAGTTAACTTTACACTCCCCAAACTTTGGCTCTCAGCAGCATACCGGATGTGTCTCTGGCGGATAAGCACACGAGCATGATGGATAGACTTAGCCAGGCCCAGTTTGAAGACCTGGGTTTGGAGACGACGCTCCAGGAAATCCTCAATTTTCAGACCCAGGATGTAATCCAGTTTCATTTTGCCTTCATCCAGCACCCCAATTCTGACCAAACGACGCAGCAAGGCATTGCCTGAGAGAAAGTTGAGAGACATCAACAAACTGAACGGTATATATTAAAAGAGATGATGTTCAGATTAGCATATTTATGGGTACAAAATTAAAAAGAAACAACCATCACAGTTAACTGGCTATGCAAATTTTTTTTTAAAAAAAATACAAATTAAGCAATCGCAGGATATAGAAATGGTATTGGGACAACCACAGCATCAGAGGTAGATTATGGAAAGTATTATCAATAACTGTGTGTTTTCAACTGACCAGAGACTTTGAGATTAAAGTGCAAATCACACCTCAATGGCAACCTTGTTTGCAGAACGTATTTAGTTCAATCGGACTGTTCTGCCAATTCTCAATCACTTAACTGACTCAAAAATTGATATTACAGAAACCCTACTCATTTATTCCAGATATTTATTCCCAGTATCTTAGCAAACATTTACATAGGGAGAGTAATTTTTCACAAATCCCTTTCTCATTACTCAGGCTGGCACAGTATTGGCTTGGCCACTGTAGCCAATCTGTTTCTGGCTGGTATTTTCTCACCTTTCCAACCTTGGTAGTGAATTTCATAATAGACAAGATTGTTTTAAACTTTTTTTTTTAAAAGGATGAGGCATGCAAGCTAGAAAGGGTAGTTTAAGCTTGTCATAACTAGGTCTGTTTACAACTAAATTCAACTATCAGGGGTAAACTGATTGGCTCAATTAATCCCTTTTTGGTATTTCCATCACACATTAACTCTCCTCCCTTGACCCCATTTAACATGTTGTGGAAACCAGGCCTTTGTATAATCTTATAACACATACCACCTATCTTATAATCAGATTAGTGACTTACAAAGCTGGTATGAGGAAAAAAAGTTAAAAATATATCAAGGTACTCAGCAGGCTTCAAGTGAGTCATAGGTCCCGAAAGCAACAGTGCCACCAAAGCTGTTGTTCAATATCTAGTTTTGCCATATTACCTTCAAAAAGGCGTCGCTGATCTTTCTCATCCAGGGTGAGCAGCTCTCGGGCAGCTTTGCGGATCTTGGCCAAAGTGAACTTCACTCGCCATACCTCACGTTTGTTTCGCAGCCCATATTCACCTAGTAAAAGAATTCTGAAAGCTTAAATGCAATTACTTTAAGGGTTGCAATGATTCAATCAAGGACAGATTCTTTCCCCAATTTGTAAGTTCTTCTCAGGATTAGCCCCATTCCTCTGGAAAAACTTGCTCTTGATTAGTGTATCTCTTCCATTGTAGTATAATTTTTTAATTAAAAGTTTTATAAAAGACATAAAAACTGATATAAACTAATACAGAGCAGAAATAAAGAAAAAAGGGGGAAAGTGTGCAGGAGTCAGAAAGAAAAAATGGGAGCTTCCAATTTCCTTTGCATTGTATATAACAAAGCCACTTTAGTGTAGTGGTTAAGGTGCTGCCCTACAAACCAGGAGGCTGCGAGTTCTAGTTCCACCTTAGGCATGAAAACCAGTTTAATGACCATAAGCTAGTCATCTCATTCCAACTCCTTTCACAGGGTTGTTAGGGAGAAAATAAGAAGTATTATTTGGTATGTTCACCACCTTAAAGTTTATATATTTGTATGTAGTTATTTATATAATTGTGTGGGGGTATATACATACCCACAGTTCCCCGAAAATGAGACCAGGTCTTATTTTCTTTTGGGCCCCAAAATAAGCACCAGGTCTTATTTTTGAGGGATATCTTACTCGCTTATCACTGCAGCCAGGCCAACACCTGTCATGCTGCTGATCAACTTCTTCTGGGGCTGCTTGTGGCCAGCCACCCACAAGGGGCCGCAAAAGTCAGGCAGTGGCACAGGTGTCAGAGCTTGGGAGGCCTGGTTGCAACCGACCCAAGGTAAGCAGGTACGGAGCATGTAGGGCAGCTCCACCTCCCCAACCCTGGCCAACCTTGATTTTTATAGATGCATCTCACCCCACCTTATACAACCAGATGGTAGGATGGAGTGGGTGGGGCTTATTTTTGGGGTAGGATTTCTATTAGGTGCAGGCATAAATTGTTTTTCAGGGTAGTTCGTATTTACTGACTCCTGCACACTAAAACAGTTTGCGTATGTGTGCGTATACCACACACATTAAATTAGAAAACCCCCTCCCATTTTTCTATGATTTCCTCCAAATCATCAAAATCACAATGCAGAAGTCTCTAAGGGGCTTCCAATTCTCCTTTATATTTTTTTAAAAAACTCAAATCTCCTCTGAACAGAATTCAATCTGAATCTTTGTTGATTAAGGCAAATATAACCCCTTCCAATTTTTCCCATCAAAATTAATCTTTTTCTGTTTTAATTTTTCAGCTGGATAATTCATCTCCCAATTAAAGAGTGTTTTTTCTCTCTCAAACGTTATGACATTTTGGAAGATGAGAGAAAGGCAACAACAGCCTTGGGACGTTTTTCATAGAATCATATTGCTGGAAGGGACCTTGGAGTCTTCTACCCCAAACCCCTTGCTCAAAGCAGGAATCCTTATACCATCTTGGATAAATGGTTGTCCAACTTTTTAAAAAACCTCCAGGGATAGAACACCCACAACTCCAGGAGGCAAGCTGTTTTATTGACTGTTTTCACTTGACAGCAGCTATGAAATTATTTATAGTTCTTAATAGCTTTGTTATCCATTCATTTAACAGATTGTTGCACTATTTGTCTAGAATGAAGAGATAAATAAATGAATAAATCTTACCAATAAGTTTCAACTCCTGATCAAGGCGTGATTTTTCAAAAGGCCGCCTGGGGGTGACGTAAGTCTTCCGACATACCCAACTCCTGGCAACAGGCATTCTGGCCTAAAGACACACAGGCCAACCCTACAGAAAAGGACAAATATATTTTAAACAAATGCAAACCATGTAACAGAATGAAATCACTGGAGATATTACTACTGACATACCACTCAGATTTGTGGCAGACTCAACTGATAAAACAGCTTCTGTTCTAAGTGGTAGTCTCATCCAGTATCAATTAACACTATCTAATTACCTGCATGACTATTTCATAAACCAAATTCATCTTTCAGTTCATATTAATTCTTAATTGGGAATACCTTTTTATACAACAGTGAACTGCACCACCCTTTTATAGATTTGTCCCACCTCATCTGTTTATTCTCCACTGCTACAAGCAAGAAATTGTAAGTTACCTTTCTCTTTGACTAGCTAGTCATTATTTCAGAGGAAGATAGGGAAAATATTTCCACACAAAACCAAAAGGATTTTTACATTTAAACAGATGGTTTAGACATACACATAAAACAGTAATTGCTATAACTTTTTGATCAACATGATGTTCTATTTCCAAATTAGGGAAGGACAGGATCTCAAAAGGATGGATAAAAGGATGGACAGAACAGATGAAAGTAAAAAACCTCCCAGCTTTGATTTCATTGTTTATGAAGCATTTTTATAAAAATAATTTATTGGATTAATTTCCCAGTTAAGGGAATAGAATACTGTATATGTGAAGTTCAGAAAGGAACAGCCCGTTCCCACCATTTTCATTCCTAGGTTTATTTTACACTACCTCATTCCCATCTTTTATTAAATTCAGTATTCATTTAACTTGTGCTGTATTTCTTCGAATTTCTCAAGGGAGGAAAACCATACTTTGATTATATTAACACTTCAAAAACCCACCAGTTTGCTCTGAATGGGCAAGGTACACTGCCTGTACAGAATTATCAGCATTCACCCACTCACAAAGCTTTCAATAGATTCCATTATTTTCTAATTTTTAAAATGCTTTTAGGTGGCCTTGTGTAATGTATTTATTATATATTGCCCAGAATCATTCATGTCAGAGGACGGGCATATCAATTTGATAATACAAAATAAATGGATCACCCACTTCCCCCAAATTTCAGTTTTATCTCAAAAACAGGGTTTATTTTCTTCTTTTCTAACTTGCTGCCCTTAAGTCAGATGGGGGAGGGCACTTGAGGATACCTAGCCTTTTTAATTCAATTTGAGAATCCATTCCCAAAATAAGAGTTTCACATCTAGAAACCAAGTTATATGCGTCAAAAGAGGAGTCACTAATTCCAGGGAAGGGCATCGATAAAGGTGCATGAACTTATTAACCCATAGACCACCTAACAAAAACCAGGCCCGAGAAGGGGGATCATGCTGGTAACCCCTATAATCAACCCCTCAATTCTCAGATGTCCTGGCGCAAACGCCTGTAAGCTGCCACTCAGCAACTCCTGAAGGGTTGGAAGGCCAACGATGCCGGAGCGGAACATCCCTGCTGAGCTCGCAAGGGAAATGCACAGGGTCGCTTCAGTTCCCGGCGCACGTGCAGGAAGCTAGGGACGGTTAGAAAATGGAGGCTCGAGCGCCAAGCTTCTCTAGCGCATGCGCTCCTGCGCTTGCCAGGCGTAAGCCTTGAAACTCTTTTCTTAACGAACTTTTTTCGATCGCTGGCCGCCGCCGCCGCCGCCGCCGCTCCGCTTACCCGGTTCGACTCGTTAACGCGAGTCCTAGTCTGACAAGATAAAAGTTCCCTTACCTACCACCTCAGACGCCAACGAGAACCGAGGGAAAAAAGGAAGAGAGTAATCCGGGGAGTCTGCTTTTATACGACTGTGAGCAGCTCCGCCTTCTCTCTCTACCAGCCAGTAGAAATAAGGCATTTTTCACGCCTGGCCTATTGGCAGAGAGGGGCGTCAAGGAATACCAGCCAATGAGCATTGTGTCATAAAAGAAACTGGCTAAAAAGCTAATGACGAAAGTGCTACGCGGCGTTACGGCTCCTTCTTCTTTAACTGCTGGATCTCTGCTAAAGGAGATCTCGCGGTTATAGCAGTCCCTCTCAGAGGGGGGGGGGTGTAGGGGTGACGTCATCGCCGAATAAGCATAGCATTCGAAGCGTGTTCTGCCTTCCGACAAAAGGATTTCCTCGTTTTCTAGTCGACTTCTCAAAACATCATCCCTCCCCCAACGCGGTTTTCTACAAATGAACTGGGCTTCAGCTCCCATAATTCTCAGCCGGTGTCATTCTGGTGGAGGAATTATGCAAAGTGTTGTTTTAACAAGGCTACCTGTGCAGTTTCACCTAATCCCCACGAGTCAGGACTCGCGAGTTTTTACTGGGGCAAAACATCTGGACCTGCTTCCAATAACGCGCGGTTGCCCACCACGTGCGATTTGTAAAATCTGTGTGTATTATGCATATTATGTATATTGTACCGAATCATACACTTTAAATGATCAGGTTTATTGTGAATTTACAGCGACGAAAATGCCTCAACGTTTCTTGTATTGTTTCTTTTTACTTTCCTCCCGTTCATTTCACTCCCTCTTTTGAGCGTTTTTTTTTCCTTTTGGCAATAGTAATGTATTATGGCAGAATGTTTGTATACATGAACCTCTTAATAGTTCCTGTATACTGTCAAAATGAAAACTATTTAATTAACAATGCAGGTAATTAATTGCTTATTATTACACAATGAGGAATGATCTTGCACAAAACTTTGATCCAGCTGCCCTGATTTAACATTTTAAGATACTTTTGGCTTGGATGATTGAATCTTCATTTACATGTTGCTTTTCATTTGGGAGAGAAACCCCCTGGAATCTGTATGGCACGAGTTGGTTCTTTCCAACGACTATCTGACCCAAATTTTCATTTTGACTGAAGAAGTTACTTGGATAAGTAACAAAATGTCTCAGTTTTAATAAACTTTGGACCAGTTACCATGGGTTAACCTTTCAAGATACTTTTGTCCTAGATGTCCCAAAGGTACTTTTCAGGAGGAAACTGGACTTTCTTAATTTTTTTAAAATAACGTTTCACTTCTTATTCAAGAAGTTCTGACTGGATGGTGGGGAATGGAAGGATTTATATTCCTTGCAGACAGCTGGTCATTTGCATTCTTTTAGAGAGTTGTTGAGGCCACCTGGAGGTTTATCTGTGTCCTCAGGGTCACTTGAGTAGTGCAAATGGCTGCAGAGCCTTCTTGGCTGCAGGATCTTTTCTGCCCTGTGACCCTTCACTGTGGAAGACAGGCACAGGCTGTTGGGAATAAGTCTGTGTTATGTGCATCTCAAATTGAAGTGCAAATGGTTCCTGTAATCTGCAGTTTTTCTGGAAATCCATTCATACTCCCATACCATTCGAAGGGTGTTCATTGCAAAGTGCATAGCTAAAATATAAATCCTTCCATTCCCCACCATCCAGTCAAACCTGAAGAAGCTTCTTGGATGAGAAGCAAAACGTCTTCAAAGAAAAAACAAAGTCCAATTGCTTCCTGAAAAAGCCCATTTAGGATGACTATGACCTGGATGACTGAAAGTCTCCATAGACTTTTGGCCTGGATGATTCAATCTTCATTTACATCAAGAATGAATGGGGACTGAATGAATGTGGCTGGTGTACAAAGTGAGCAGTCAGTATGGATGAAGTCAGATTGAGACTGAATTAAGAATATTGAGATTGATTGAGAGAATATGGTATTTAAGAGTGAATAGATCAAGAGGAAGGGGAAAATTAAGAAAGTTGTAAGTGGATGAAGTTGGTGAGATCCTTAAAAGGACAGACAGCAAAAGGCAATGTATGGAGCAGTGTATGGGTATGGTGAAAGCAAGACTGATTTGCAAGAATAGAAAGAGATGGAGAGGTATAGTGAATAGTCCTAGTGAAAAATAAATTTAATTATATTTACTTTACTCATCTGATGTCATAATATGCAGGTAGTCATTGAGATATGACCGTTCACTTAATAAAGCTATGTATACCTTCATTTCAAAGTAATTTGCTCTTATAGCCGACCACACGAATGCTGCAGTGCCTTGATCTCTCCCCTCCCGTTCCACCCTTCTGGGCCCCTGCAAGCGCTTGTTCCCCTTATGCTCATCACTGATACCACACCTTCTGAAGATCTCCAAACCTGTTGCAGAAGAAGGGCATGGCAGCAACGCAGAAGCAGCTGCCATTTTGTCCTGCCCACTTGGGGGGGGGGGGAGTGAAGAACAAAATGGCAGGCGCAGGACAAACTGGTCCGTTTTCCTGCCTTAATGCAGTCTGCACAGTGCTACAGAAGCTTTCAGAAGCTTTCTGTACTGTTGTGCAGATCTTATTAAGGCAGTAAAATGGAGTGGTTTGTTCCTGGGCCACATGACAGCAACCCAAAAGCAAGTGCCATTTTGTTCTGTCTATTGGGGTGGGTGGGGGGGAGGACAAAATGATGGCCATGGGACAAACGTCTATTTTGTTGCTTTAACAAGATTGCCCAGTTTTGCAAAAAGATTCTGAAAGCTGCAGAAGCTTTCTGTGCAGATTGCAACAAGACAACAAAATGGAGTAGTTTGTCCCTTGACCTCATGGTGCATTCCCAAAGCGACTGTGATACCAGAATGCAATTCCACTGCTGGAAATATGGGGTCCACTTCCAGAATCGCACCATGTGGCTAAGGGACAAAGTGACCCATTCTGCTTCATGAAATACAGTCTGCACAGCCTTTCGCAAATCTTTGAGGCCTGATCAGTTCCAGTGGTCTGAAAGGCCTCGGAAGGCTTCAAAAAGTAAGTGATGAGGAAGGTGTTTGGCCTAGTGGGTACCCAATCAGGCTTAAGGCCCAGGGAACCTGATATGGGTGGGAAAAGGCCTGTGGATACCCTAGGGTTAGGAAATGGAGTACAAGGGTGGGTGGGGGAGGCCTTCGGAGGGCTGAGGCAGATGGACCTAGGCCTTTGCTAGGTTTCCAAGAGCCTCCACTAACCCTGAAGTACCCCATGCTCCACTTAATGATCTGCATGTTTGTTTAACAATTGCATTCAGGATAGCTGGGATGGAAGGTGTTAAAAGTAAGATGCTTCACTTAATAGCCATTGCAACATGCAACTTTAATGAGCAGGTTCTATTATGGTCATATCTGTATTTGGCTTACTATTTCCCACCCCATTCGAAAGGCATATTCAATGTTGCTTACCTCCAAAAAGGAATAGCATCATGGAAGGGCAAGCTGTATACAAAGAGAACATCTACTTGAACTCCTTGGGATATTTTGGGAGATTGGATAACTATTTGTCTGAAATGATATAGGGTTTCTTGCTTGAGCAGGAGGTTGGACTAGAAGATTTCCAAGGTCCCTTCCAACTCTATTATTCTGTTATTTAAGTAACAAATAAATTAAATGGTTTATAAATGCTTATAGAATTTTTTTCACTGAACACTAGAGAAACTGACCTGTTGCTACTACAGCTGATACATGAAACATCTATTAGCCAGCATTGTGTAGGTTAATTGTTCCATATCAGTAACAAGCAACTTTTCTGTCATTAGAAGCTGTATTTTTTGAAGTGAATTGCATGCCTCTTTTAGCCTCTAAAGGCATAGACCTGTGGGAGGAGTTTTGCAAAAGTCAAGCTGGTAGCTATGGCACATCAGTGTTAACAGGCATGTAAAAAGGAGGACAGAATTTTAATCTGAGAGCCATAAACACCAGCTTGCCTTTTTAAAAAATTTCTCATACAGATGTCCATGCCCTTAGCCTATCTGAAACCTTAATGTGAAGTTTTATTTATTTGAAAGATAAGTGCTAAATCATGCCTCTGCCCAGGGAATTTGCTTTCAATGGCATAGTTTCCAGAGTGCCTGGAAGATTATTGAAAAATGGTTCAGAAGATATAGAGAGGTTAGAGGATGGACTCTCCCAATTAAAAATCTGATTATTCCAGAGGATGATTTCAGAGAAGACTAGGTCTAACATACAGGTAGTCCTTGTTTAGTGACTCCCTTGTACAACGATCATCTGCAATTACAATGGTGAAAAATTTTTTATGGCCAATCTTCATATTCACAATCTTCACAGATCTCTAAAGCAATGGAAAACTCAAATAAGATCATAAGCACAATTATGGTTTTATTTAGCAACTGTTTCACGTAACAACCTAGTTGTTGGTTCCAGTTTCAACAAGGATTAAATATACATAGACTGCCAACATCCAGATGAGCACTAGGTGGCAGCAAGGAGTATGACTTTTCTGTATCATGGCTGCCATCCATTGGTCATCTGAATTTTAACAGTGTCTTTCTTGTAGTTTTGCAGAGGATGCCACTGACCCAGCTGGAAGGCGGTATAATCCAACTGTTCTTGCTATTAATTGTTCGGTTCGCAGTTTTAAAAGAGATTTTCAAAAAGAATTGTACCACATGTATTTTTAGGGAAGCCTCCCTACTGGTCATTGGCTGAATCCCTTGCTAGATCGTTTCTAAAAATAGCTGGAGAGACCTTTATGTGTGCAATTAAAAAAGGATGCAGCTGGCGACAATCTTAAATTTGGTCTCATGGCTGCCTTAGTTGGGAGAAAAATAATATTCTGAAAAGCCCTCAATGTAGCTCAGGGGAAATAAACCTTATTTATGTTATATTTGTAAATTTCTTCAATCATCCTGGACTAGATTGTGAGTATCAAAAATTTAAATTTGTTTATACTCTGTTTGATCATTTTTTTTCCCTTTAAAATCCTCTTAATTATATAAAGATCAGCAGGCTCTAATCAAAACCTAACTAGCAAAAGGGTAACCTAATGACGCAATGTGTGCTACTAAAAGGAAGAATTTCTGGATAAATATTTTTATGCTATTGTACATATCTGAGCAATACAGCTATACAGATATTTTATTATGCAAATTGTTTAGAAACAGGAAAACTCATTTTAAAACAAAGTCATCTTGTATATTTTTACTTTTCGGTTCTTTTCTGCAGAAGCCACCAACCTTCTCTTTCATGGTCCCCAGAGGCCCCTGTCCACTTCTTCAGAAAAATCAACAGCACCAATACATATTTTGGACGAGTTTTGGATTAACCCTTATTCTACCAGGCTACAAATCCTAGGTCTTCATTTTAAAAGATCATATATGTTCTTCCATTTTTGAATAAAAGGCCACAAGCCCTTGTAGACTCAAATGTAATAGATCAGGGGTGTCGTCGTGTCCTCATGTGACGTATCACGACTTTTCTCCCCTTTGCTAAAATGGGGGTGGGCATGACCAGTGTGTGATGCATCTGGCCCATGGGCTGCGAGTTTGACACCCCTGTGATAGATCAGATATATGGGTCCTAGAGTGTCCAATCATGTGGTGAGAAATGAGCCTTGTTTTACTCTATTCCACCCAATGAAGTCACAATTATGATACCCAATTGTGAAAAATGTTAGTCATACAAGTTGGGACAGAGAAAATGTCTGGGTCATTTTCCTACTAGTTTTTACCCAACCCTCTAAAATCAGATTATTGCTCAGAGAAATCCAGAATTTTAGTGTCTTAGGAGCAGAAGATTGTGATCTTGTCAGGAGATACGTTATTTAATGCAAACTTTCAACCATAAACTATCACTGAATTGTAATTGTAAAATTCAACTTGCTAATGTAAAAAAAAAACATTTTCCTATATAACATAGAAAGTTTGGAATATTGGAGTGCGATTTTATGGTGGGTCTGATGACTGCTGTAAAATGATATATTCTGGTCGCATTCTATGTGCTCTTTATATAGAAAAGCTGAAAAAAACAGATTAGGAAATGCTATATTTACTAATATTTTCTGTTTTAAATTATACATAAAATGGTAGACATGTTCTATATTTGGAAAAACATCCAATCAAGAATAATTAACATGTGAAAGCATGGGAAAATCTGTCTCAGTACTTCAAAGAAGTATAAAACTGGTGATTATAATAGTTCTTCAAATTCAGAAAATGAGACTGAACAGAGAAATTTTATGGGGCAAAAATGAATGTTTTGAATCTTGTTTCTCTCCCCTCCCCCCTTCCCCTTCCCAGTAAATGGGTGCTTTTTGCATTTGCCCCAGTAGAGGACACAGACCTGAATTAAAAATGACATTTTTTGTAGTTTAACTTACAAAAATACTTTTTCACTGTACAATTTCACCTGTCAGCTTCTTTCAAAGAAACAAAAAATATGTCACATACCCTTAGTGTTCAATAACTTATATGATAGCTCCACATGGTAGCAACAAAAATAAACATTAGATTCAATCAATAAATATATACTGTATATTATTGGACCATATATTTCTTAGTTTTATACAGTAGATATGCTGTTATACATACATCATTTATAAGGCCAAAATATTTCTTTCTTTGCCCTCAAAATAATTGCATTTATTTCAACGATCCTTAAACCTTTTTCTTTCTTTTTTTAGTCCCCAATTTTCTGATGTTGTGTATCTCTAGTAAAATTTAGGCCATGGTTTACTTATTACCCCCCAAAATGAAATACCTTGAGAAGTCCTTGGTGATCTTTGAGCTTGGTTGTTTTCTAGCAGACATTTCATTAGCTGACTAGGTAACTTTTAGTTCATAACTGAGCTACATATATTCTCTTCTATGAAATTCCTTGGAATGTCATGTGGAATTTGTATAGCTTTCTTGATAGGATTGCCGTCCAGTATTTTATTCATACAATTGATGGAACAATTTATTTATTTATTTAGTTTATGACATACTATTCATGGACTAGAGATATAAATTAACACTTCAGCTAGATTAGTAGAACCCAATAAAATATAAATGTCAAAACATCTATGTTCAAATATTAATGTCTAGGCCAACTAACCACTGAAGCGCAGCATTGTTTAAATTTAAAAAATCAGTTATTAGATTTGTATATGCCTTCACCTCATGATCTACAGTTTGATGTGAGACCCCAGTCATACTGAGAGAAGGATACTATGCCCCATTTTTATAGAGAGTCCCGGCAAACACCATATGAGGTAAGTTGTCCGTTACTGATTTGGTAGTTCAGTACCAAACTTTTTTGGTACTTTTATATGTCTTCCTATAACTGGATGTCCAGCGATCTATTTGGCTTTCCATTGGGAATTGATGTTAAAGTTGTTGAGTAGATGTTGTGTAAGTGCCAGTGGCACTTCCTGCTGATAAATGAGGAAGGCTGGCATGCACCGGTAGGAGTGAATTGTTCATAAGATGGAGCAATATAAATGGTGCAAATACAAAACAATTTGAATGTTCAGGTAGTCCTTTCACTTATGATCACAACTGGGATCAGAAATTCTGTTGTTAAGCAAAGCTGCTGTTAAGTGAGTCATCTGCAATTTTACGACCTTTTTTGCCATGGTTGTTAAGTGAATCACTGCGATTGTTAAGTGAATCTGGCTTCCCTTATTGACTTTGCTTGTCGGGAGCCAGTTGGGAAGATTGGGAATGGCGACTGCATGACTCCAGGATGTATCTGTCGTAAATATATGCTGGTTGCCAAATGCCTGAATTTTGATCAAATAATCATGGGAATGCTGCAATGGTCATGCTGCAAAGACTGCTTGTAAGACATTTTTTCAGTATTGTTGTAATTTTGAATGGTCGCTCAATGAATGGTTGTAAGTCGAAGATTACCTGTAACGCCATTAACTGGGTTGGATTAGTTTAGTATTTGAAAAGAAGCCTCATAGCTATTTGTTAGAGCAGGAAGCTGAAGAACATCTTGGAAGAAAGCATTGACAGAACTCTTCTGTTTCTGCTGTCAAGAATTGACAATATTTATATAGTTACCAGAAGCTGAATTCCACTAGAAGGTGTCTGTCTTTTTATTTTTATTTTTCAGTCCCAGATCTAAGAATGTTCCATAAATTATAGTGCAAAAGTCTTAAGATTTGCTATTAAGTGCTCAAGCATTTTGGCTGGGTTCATACCTGATGCTAATGCATAAGGTATTTATTTTATTATTTTAATAAGAACAAAGAGTCTGATTACAGGTAAGGAAGTACAAGGGCTGACATTGTGGTGTAAAGAAAATAATCTCACACCTAACACCAAAAAAACTAAAGAATTTATAATTGACTTCAGGAGGAAGAGAGATGTACATTTACCATTGTACATAAATGGTGAGGAGGTGTAGAGGGTTGGTAGTTTTAAATTTCTGGGCATTTATATCTTGGAGGACCTCTCATGGACTATGAATGCTAACATGCTTGTGAAGAAGGCACAGAAGAGGCTGTACTTCCTGAGAATGCTTAGGAAGATAAATCTATCTCAGCATCTACTTATGTCCTACTATCGCAGCACCATTGAGAGTATCCTGACATACGGCATTCTTGCATGGTATGGGAGCAGCTCTGTAGCGGACAAAAAAGCTCTACAGAGAATCATTAAAACTGCCCAGAATATCATCGGGCTCCAGCTACCAGCCCTGGACGACATCTTCGAATCTGTGGAAGTTGCATAACATTCTCAGAGACTCTTCCCATCCTGCTTACAATCTTTTTGGACTGTTGCCTTCTGGCAGAAGATACAGAACAATTAAAACCCAGACCACACATTTTCTGAATAGTTTTTATCCCAGAGCTATAATTGCACTCAACAATGAACTAAAGGGCCACCATCAGTGAGCTATTGGACAGCATTACTTGGTCTGTTGTGTGGATGTTTGCATGGTTTAGGGGTGAGGAATTTGTGATGGGTGGGAGTGTGTTTGGGGATTGTTAAGTGTGTTGGACCTGGTCTTTGGGTGTTAAGTGAATTTTGTTGTATGGATATACTGTGTTTACACATACAATGACAATAAAATACTAACACTAACACTAACACTAACACTAACACTAATACTAATACTAATACTAATACTAATTATTATTATATTATTATTATTATTATTATTATTATTATTATTATTTGTAATAACTCACTTATTCTGATGTGCAGACCACAGTTCACAATGTAACTTTCTTTCACAATGTAACTGACTAAGCCATGCACCCCGGGCAACGGGTTTGTTTAAAATTATTGTCTCTTTGGCTTATCCTTCTTTCCGGGTATATTCAGTTCACTGCCTTTTCCTCCTCCCAATCTTTGTCATTCTCAGAGACCTCAGTGGCACAATTGGGCTCCCGTTGGGTGTGATGCACTCCGCTGGTCTTTCGGATGTCATTGGTGGAATTATCAGACGCTTCTGCAGCTCTGGCTTCCTCGATCACATCTTTGAAGGTGGCTACCCTCCGAATCAGCAGCTTCTTCTGTAGGGTCAGGTCTCTCATCCCCAAGATGAATCTATCTTTCATCATCTCCTCCGGATTGATGAATTCATACTTGGTTGCAATTTCTCATAATTTGGCCACAAAATCGCTGATGGTCTCACCCTCTTTTTGCCACCTGTGGTAAAATTCATTTTGGCTCACCATTGGCATTGCTGTTGGGGCATAATGGTCCCTTAGGATATTCTGCAGCATGGACCAGGTCATCAATTCGATGTCTGCCAGTGATGCGAGGGTCTGAGCCATCTTGTAAATTTTTGGGCCATAGTAGGTGAGGAAGAGGGCTCTTTTTCTGTTGTCTGGGAGGTCTTGGTAGTTGCTGGCTTCCAGAAACATTCAGAATCGTCCCATATAGATGTACCATTCCTCCGTTTGTGGATCGTAGATAACCGGTGCAGCTGGTCATCATTTTTTTTTGTTGTTTGCCGGACAAGATTGTTCCTTCCTAGAATATGGCCGTGGATGCCACGAGATGAAGAGCAATGCCCTTTGTCCCCTTTCTTGTCCTCTTCAAAATCCCACCTTCGTCGCCAGTGTTAGATAGGGGGTGTGAATAGAAGAGGCAGGATGCCATAGTTCGTTCAGCATTTTATTTCCAGCCGCTATCAGGAGCAAGAGAGACGGCAGGCTGCCAAGCTCTCTTTTTAAAGAGCCCTGGCAGTCTTGCTGGCCACTGACAGCAGTTTATTTTTCCCTCCGCTAGATTAGCCAATCAGTGACGGGCATGCAAATGGGTGCTTGTACATCCATACGTAACACATCTTCAGAAATCCTGGGCTTTGTGATTTTCATTGATGGCCCCACCTTGAGAACAGCTTACCCTAGGACAGTGATGGCGAACCTTTTAGAGACCGAGTGCCCAAACTGCAACCCCAAACCCACTTATTTATCAGAAAGTGCCAACACGGCAATTTAACCGGGAAAAGGAGGAGAGCGGGGCAACTAAGCATAGAAGCGGTGCGTTAGTCACTTTGCTGAGGGATCATAGAAATGATTAATTGCCATTATTATGTGTCAACTCGGGAGCACATCACCCATAATAGTCAGAATAACAGAGTTGGAAGAGATCTTGGAGGTCTTCTAGTCCAACTCTTTCTCAGGCAGGAAACCCTATGGCAGGGGTCTGCAACTTTAAACACTCAAAGAGCCATTTGGACCCATTTCCCACAGAAAAGAAAACACCAGGAGCCACAAACCTGGGTAGGCATGGCCAACTCGGCATCACTCACTGGCCGTTGGCTGGGAGGAATATGCGAGTCAAATATTTGGAGCCGTGCTTGGTGGAGTTTGCAAGTGGAGGATTAGGGAGGGAGACCTTGGCCTGTTTTGTTCGCTTCAGGGCAGTTTGGAAGTGCATAAGGTGGAAGAAATCCATGCCTCTCACGTTCAACCCTCAAAGACTTCTTCGGGGTGACTGGGAGGGGAGGGTGAGGGGTGGGGCCAGCCAGTGGTGGGATCACCCCACAGGGAGCCACAGCGGAGGGACGAAAGAGCCCACAGCTTGCCGACACCAGCCCTATGGCATACTGTGCTAGGGCGACAGTGTGCATGCCCATGGAGAGGGCTCTGCATGCCACCTCTGGCACGCATGACATAGGTTCGCCACCAGGGCCTTAGGATTTCCAGATCACTCATATTTTAATTACATTTTTGGAATAAAAACATGGATGTAGGAGATGACCAGGCTGAGTCTGAGGGAAGGGTCAAATGTGTCATCAGTCGAATCCCTTCTTATTTATTTTATTTTTCCAAAGCATGTACTAGATAGCAGATGTAAGTATAAACATATAAACATGTCTTCCTGTCTACAAGAAATCTAAGTCCAGCCACCCTGAATTCTATTAACTCACCTACCTTATCTACCCACCAACTCTTATCTACCCACCAACTCTCTTTGACTGTTAGTAATTCAGATTTTTGTAAAGAGCATTAGTATATAATAAATCTATATGCATTACTTGAACTGCCTGTAATTCTGATTTCCTGCACTTGACAATGGTTCTTAAGAAGGGAATTTAGGTACAAGTAAGGTCTTGCTATTCTAAACAGTGATTCATGGACTGTTTGGTTTTCATTGCATTAACTGATTTTTGTTTTTAATCTTTTCCTTTTCAGGAGCAATTCAGAATCTTCAGAAGTAATAAAGTCACAAGTAGGAAGAAATAAACAAATAAAATATGATTCTGGGAAAAGATCGTTTCCTGTATGTTTGTTGAAAAAACATTACTGCAGGCTGAGTTCCATAACCCAAGCCATCAAGCAAACAAACCACTAGCTTTAACACAATGTGTCAACCCAAGTTAGGTATAACACTCTTTCTTTTGTATGAAATTTCTACACATGAAAGATCAAATTGTTTAAACTATTGTCTGTTTAAACCAAAGGTAATTTCCTTAGAACAGTGTTTCTCAAATTTGGCAACTTTTAAGTTACATAGATTTCAACTTCAAAAATTCCCCAGTCAGTATACTGGTTAAAGAATTCTGGGGATTCAAGTCCACACATCTTAAAAGTTGCCAACTTGAGAAACACTGCCTTAGCAGAAACTTTCTGAGGCACTCAGAAAGGGATGAAGGCAGCAATTTGCCTCAGCATCAGTGGTGGGTTCCTCCTGGTTCAGCCTGGTTCCACCGAGCTGGTAGCTGTGACAATATGACATCACCGAACCGGTTCTGCCCCCCACATTATTCTTACCTTTTATTTGGCCCCACCCCCAATCTATTGCTGCCTCCTGAGTCCCAGCTGGTGGGCTGTACGGAAAAAACTGTTTAAACTCTTGCCGCGGAGCTTCAAAGGCCGCCCTACAGCTGATCAGTGGTAAAAGGCAATTTGGTGATAGACCGGTGCCTCCAAAAACAAATGAGTAGACCGGTGCCTGCAAAAATAAATGGGTAGACCAGTGCCTGCAAAAATATATGAGTAGACCGATGCCTACAACAATAAATGGTAGACCAGTGCCTGCAAAAATAAATGGGTAGACCAGTACAGCTCGGCAAGCAGTTAAAAGCCTGGTAGACCAGTACCTCTGCTAAATCCTAAAGAATTGTCACATGACCATCAAGCCACGCCCACAAAATAAGGCACACCCACAGAACCGGTAGTAAAAATTTTTAGAACCCACCCCTGCTCAGCATCTGGTATCCAGAAACCCACATTGATGGCATAAACATTTTTCCCATGTCTAACTCAGCTGTTCTAGGTAACTATACCCAACATTTTGCGTCAGTAAAATCCCATGCAGGTTTGAGTTGGGTGTTTGATATGATATGTTGCATTTTTAACAGTACAGGTTGTCCTCAACTTACAACCATTCATTTAGTGACCGCTCAAAATTACAGTGGCACTGAATAAAGTGACTTATGACAGTTTTTTGCACTTATGACAGTTGCAGCATCCCCATGGTTACATTATCAAATTTCAGATGTTTGGCTGCTGGTGTTTGGCTGATTCATCTTTATGACGGTTGCAGTGTCCCAGGGTCATGTGATCACCTTTTGCAACCTTCTGACAAGCAAAGTCAATGGGGAAGCCAGATTCACTTAACAACCATGTTACTAACTTAACAACTGCAGTGACTCACTTGACAACTGTGCAAGAAAGATCGCAAAATGGGACAAAACTCACTTAACAACTATCTCACTTAGCAATATAAATCTTTGACTCAATTGTGGCCATAATTCAAGGACTACCTGTACTTTATGAAAGGAACTCCATAGTATTTTTATCTACTCCATGTCTGTTTTCTAGATGTCACCACTTTGTATTCATTTATTAACCACTTTTATATTCCCCCCTGGCTCTCCATGAGTTTAGGCATCTGTTGTCATCCCATTTTATCTTGACAAAAACTGTATGGAGTAAAAAGGCATGGCTTAAGCTAAACCATAGTGACTGACCCAAAGCTGAGATAGATTTAAACTCAGCGACTGTTTTCTTCCTTTCTTGGTATAATCTGAAAGCTCTGTCTCATTTACACCTGGAAGAGTATTAGAGTAGGACCACACAAAAATAGTGTAATGCCTCAATTGTATAGATATTCCTACCAACTGAGCTATTTTGGCCCCTTCACAACACACACCCTAATTATTCAAGAAACATACAATGGAGATTAACTCTGAAATTCCCATGATCTGTATGAAGATGTACAGTGTGATTTTTTTAAAAAAATATTGCTATTTAGGTATTTGGTGTTAATATGACATGGTGCATCCCCTTTCACAGTTATCCCATAGAATGAGATTCTAGAGGGAACATGAAATCCTACCCCCAATTCACCAATTGGCACCTTTTTTTATTTCTCATCCAAAGCTAGCACTCTGTTATGTGTGAAGATGGGGAAGTCAATGGACTCACACATTGCAGTGAAGGTAAAGGTTATTTGTGTTCTATGAATCCAACCATTATGATCAATCTGACATAAATAGGCAGCATTGGCTCCGTGCCACCAGAAGAGTCAAGTTCATGTTTTCTTTGGCCACTAGCTGGTCCTTTTCAGGGGTGGCCTCTCCCCTGCCCCTTCTTTGATCTTCCTTACATCATCTCTCTTTCTCTCCCATCTAGAGAAGCTTATTTTATCAAATTGGGCTACTTCTGAAAAGTATTACTATCTCATTTTGGAGCCATGGTATTATCCCATTAGCTGTTTTCCATTTTCATGGTGTTGGTTTTAAATGAACTGTTGTTTTAACTAGCATCTTAGCATTAATTTAAAAGGTGATCATCATGTGCTGTAAATAAATAAGTGTGAGAGACTATTTCTACAAGCATGAAGTATTGTGTATGACCTATTCTAAATGGATGCATGAGTGTGTCAGAGGAAAGATTTGCTTCCTGCATTGGTGCTTATAGATTGGTGATAATGGAGGATGTATCCCAGTCTGTACAAAGCACCCATCCTGTCTCTGATGATTGTTGCCCTGAGACCCTTTTTCATCACTTTCTCACTCCTGCACTGCCCAGTGTTGCTGCTGCTACCCAGGAACAGATCTCCATGGCGACAACACCCCCCTCCCTCCATTCCTGCATCCTCCTCCCTTTAGCGTATAAGTGACATACCCGTCGTCCAATCAACAACCTCAGCTGGTTGGGAGGGCTTTTTTCTCCATCAATTTCTCTGCTAGTGCAACCCAGAGAGCTGGATCTGAGGGGAGGGGGGAGGAAAACACCCAGCTGTCTTCCCCCTCATTTCTCTCTTCCCCCTTTTTTTCTCTCTTTCCTCCCTTTATCCCTTCAGTTGTCTCTTTTAGGTTTCCTTCTTTGCCTCTTCCCCACCTCTCCCTTTTCCCCACACATTTGCTTCCCCTCCTGTTCCCCATGTGAGATCACCTATTGTTACAATTCCTCTTTCCCCCCCCCAAAAAAACCTTTCATTCGTTTCACCTTTGATATCCTTTGCCACCCTCCCCATTTATTTTCCACCCCTCCTTTTCCTCTGCGGGCAACGAAGGAAGAAAATCCATGAGAATGAAAGGCAGGTAGCGGCGAGCCAAGCGGTAACACATCAACTTAAGGATGCGGGCAACACAGCCTCTTGGGCGCTGCGACCATTGTTCCTGCTGCCTCCTGCTCCATTCCATCAGTTCTGATGTCTGAAGCCCATCGTGCCTGTCCTCCCCCTGGTTTGCTGGGGCAGCCAATTTCTCTCCCCATCCCCCTGCACCTGCGTCTTGAGACCCCTCCCCGCCTCCCTTCCCCTCCTTCCTGATCCATGATTCCAGACTACCCCTAAGATGCTAAGGCAAGGCCCTTTCCTTCTCCTGGCTGCGTCCATGTCGTATTTCAACCCGGAGAAAGCTTTGGCAGCGCCTTCGGAAAATGGTGAGTTTGGGCAGGGGCAAGGGTTCCCTGGGCATCATTGCCAGCAGCCACCCCCTCACCCGATTTGCTCTCGCTTGCTGTTGCCTCTCGCCCAGCCATCTGTGGCCACCTGTTTGTGCAGCTAGGTAGCTGCCTGGTGGACCTGATCCCCACCCCCTTCAGGGCACCAAGTGGGGACAAGATGTGGATCGGGGGTTCTTTCCAGACTAGATGGGGAGGGGGCACCTGGATTATAAATGCCATTCTCCAGAGACAGCTGGGATTCCTATACAGAGCAAATACATCAGCCCTGGGATTTTGCCAAATGCCTTAAAGCAGCGGTGGTGTTTCTTATCGTCTTCTCCTGATCCTTGCCTATTCTTAATGATAATTGGCAGTGGAAAAAATTGAAACCACCCCTTAAGGCAATCAAGAGAAGGCAGAAGTTATCTGGAAAAAGAGATATTTTTGTACATGATCCCTGAAGAGGGGTCCATAGTCATTCCCGGGTAAAAGAGATCGAGGATAAATATTTTCTTGCAAAGAAAACAACGTGATGGAGGGAGGAATGTCTGAGCGGTGGGTGTGAAATTTATGCCTGACAGGTCAGTGACATCCAGAAATGCCATCTGTGTTTGGTCTGACAGTGATCCGTGGAAAGTGGGAGACTCAGTTGGGATACATTCTTGACATTGGTGAAAAGGTATTATGTGGGGCTCACTGAGGGCTTTGTGTAAGGATGGAGTATGGCTGAGATGAAGAAGATGGTGAAAGACTTCATCACTGGAAGAAGAGATGAAGGAATGCATAACGACTATTTTGAAGAAGGACCAAATAGGAGATTAGGTGAAGAGATAAATTGATAGTTATGGGCTGGGGGGGAGGGTTAGAGAAACCATGAGTTCACTGGACATGATCCTCAATGAGGCTTTGGCAGACTGGGCTCAACCAACAGATCCACCATAAACGTTAATCTGATACACTGGTCCCTTATTTCCTTTGATATAGGAATCAACTCAAAATTAATACCCAGGAACAATAGTTTTCAAATATTGGTATGCTAATCATTACCAAATATTGGCAATCTAATCATGCCTCAAAAACTCCAGAATGTTGAGGTTATGATTGGGTTATTAAAGGATTGTGACATTGCCAGTTGCTTCATTCTAAGAGATTGCAGCATGTTTACTGTTGCAACAAGCTGGAAAGGTGTTTTTCCCCCCCTATAATTTATAATCAAAGCTATCTTCATTCCCCTTGTGGGAGTTCAGTGTACTCTGATGTATTACCCTTCTACTTCCTCATCTCTATCTTGTCTTTCTTTTTTTGCTGTCATAATGCAGGCTGGAAGTCCAGAAAATGTCACACTAGTTGCCAATGGCTTACTTGCTCTGATGTCAGAAAGGGAAGGCAGTCATGGGCCAAGAATTAAGGATGGCACAGTAGGTTGTGCCTCTGATATTGTCTTCAAGAAGCAAAGGCTGATGATTCCTCCAGGACATGAAAAATGTGCTTTTCAAATCTTAGCAAATTACAGTAACTTAGAAGAAACTGAGGCTATATGAACCTTCCCCAATCTGACACCTTCTATTTCCCCTAATTTCCAACCAACAGACCCTTTGAGAGTTGAAGCCCACGTGTCTGTCTCATGACTGAATGACACGGTAGGATAGATGACAGCTCTGCTTTACTAGCAAATATTTCTTGTGACTAACTGCCAAGCCTTCACATAAGCAAGAATAGGAGACCTGTAGCCTGTTACATTGTCCTACAGGAACAAGGTGAATTCTCATTTCTGGCATAACTTTATCCATGCCTAAGGGAAAATCTAGCATAAGCAGCCAGACGTCTCTGGTAATAGTATTAGAATACTAATTTTAATATAATCAATAAAAAATAAGTAATATGCTTTAGGACTAAATCACAGCATGGAGGATGGTCTCTAGAAATGTAAATGTGTGCCTAATTTTAGTACCATCTGATTAAATTGTCTTTTCTGTTTCCAAATATATCTCAGCTTCCTGGGAAAGAGAGGATGACATTTCCCGAGAAAAAATAGAATTCTATAGATTCCTTCAGGGCGAAGGCAGGATAATGAAACAGTTTCTAATGACAAGTTTCTAATGTTTTGGTAATGCTATAGCAAAATTTGAAAATCTCATGTATGTAACTTGAAATTGGTGCTTTCTGTTTGCGTCATTTGACAGAGGGATGGTGAGTGGTTAAAACAGGATGGATAGAGCAAAGGATGGAAGAGATAACACAGAGAAAGCACACAAAAACTGTCTGGTATGATGGAGCAAAGGTTGTCATCTACCTGGTTACAAGATTCAACCTTTAAACAATGATTCTGGATTTTAAAAGAGATGTCTCATTGTGATATAATAAGAAGTGTTTATATAGCACAGGATCTACCATCTTTATTATGTCAGAATGTCTCCAAGTATGGATTTGAACTTCTGGGAAAATAAAGATGTTGGTGTGTCCTATAGCCACCAAGCTGAAAGCTCCTCTGCTACTCCAAGCATCTCCCTCTGCTGTGTACCATGGGCGGATACATTTCCATGAAGAAGTAGGGACAAAGTTGAGGCATTCAGCTTGGCACTCAGGAGTAAAGCAATGGGTGAAATACAGGTGGTCCTCGACTTACAATTTAGTGACCATTCAAAGTTACAACAGCATTGGAAAAAAAGGACCTATGACCGTTTTTCACACCACCCTTGCAGCATCCCCATGGCCACATGATCAAAATTCAACTGACAAAATTCAAATGACAACCAACTCATGTTTATGACAGTTGCAGTATCCTGGGGTCACATGATCACCTTTTGTGACCTGACAAGCAAAGTCAATGAGGAAGCCAGATTCACTTAAGAACCGTGTTACTAACTTAACCACTGCAGTGATTCATTTAACAACTGTGAAGAAAGGTTGTAAAATGGAGCAACACTCACTTAACAAATGCCTCATTTAGCAATAGAGATTTTGGGCTCAATTGTCGAGGACTACCTATAACTGCATCAGCTACCACCAACTTTCATTAGTGAGATAGAGAATAACATGTTCAAGGTCCCTAAAACTTCATCTTTTATTGGCAGCTGGAAGAATATAAGGTAGGAGACAAAGAATATACAGTAGGCTTAGTCCAAGACATTTTGTTTCCTGTAATGAAGGATAAAATAGCACCCACATCCAATGATTTATTTGTTTCTCTTAATTACTCCACTCCAAGTAACTCTGAATGGCATACAACAGAAACAAGATGAAAAAGAACAGAACAAACAGAAAATATAATGTAAATCATAATGTTGTATTCCAACAGAGGCAGGCACTAAATATAATATCCCCTCTTCCAGAGCCAGGTTTCACTTCTTTACAAAAGCTTATCAGGGAAGTAGCAGGCCATAAATATGGGGGCAAGTTATTTCACAGCCCTACTAAGAATTGTTCTCTCCTGAGGAGGTAGGGCCATCAGCACTTGCCTCTCTCCCAGGTTATGGGGAATGGAAGGTCATCACAGCAGTAGGTAATGTTTGGGTCTATAATGGCAATGAGCATCATCTTCTGTGATGACTGCCCATAGCAGAGTAACTTAAGGAAAGCAGAACTAGGAATTTAAGTCTCCATATCTCTGTCTTCCGATAACAGGTGCTTTCCTGGCTTTTGCTGCCTAAGAAAATCTCACATTGTCTAACAACAGGGTCAGCCCTGGGGTGAAAGGACCCTGTGGCTAAAACAGAAAATAAGAAAATCATGTTGGTCAGAACATAAATACAAGCACTTTGAGAAAAGGAGGGAAAGAAATATTCGTGGAAGTATGAAGTTAGGACAAGATTCATCATTATTATTTTACTGTACAGGTAGTCCTGTACAGTACCACAATCGAGCCCATAATTTATGTTGCTAAGTGAAAAATTTGCTAAGTGAGTTTTGTCCCATTTTAGAACTTTCCTTGCCACATTTGTTAAGTTAATCATTGTGGTTCTTAAATTAGTAACATGGTTGTTACGGCTTCCCCATTGACTTTGCTTGTCAGAAGGTTGCGAAAGATGATCACATGACCCCGGTGTCCTGCAACTGTCATAAATATGAACCAGCTGTCAAGCATCCGAATGTAAATCATGTGACCATAGGGGATGCTACAACGTTCATAAATGTGAAAAATGGCCATAAGTCATTTTTTTTCAGTGCCATTGTAACTTCGAACAGTCACTAAACAACTCTTGTAAGTTGAGGACTAGCTGTATATCTTGCTTTTCTGCTTTTCTGCAAGATAATAAAAACATGGAACCATAATCTTTGAAAGATAATTCATAGGACAAAAAAAAAACCACTGTTCTTCCTTAACATTTGTCCTCCATCCTTTCATCAGTTTGTATCTCAGCTTCTAATTCTCAAAAACATGGAAGTTCACTTATTAGTTCAGAACATTTTAGTTGGTCCTCAAAGTACCCTTTCTTTCCCACCAGGCAAATAGTTACCTCTAAATGCTGTTTTAATATATGTGTCCTATTTTGCTCTTTGTATATTCTCTTCAGACGGATTATCTCAGGGCCGGGCTCCCCTGGCCCCTCCCTATGCTGTGGTTCTGATCTCCTGCTCAGGCTTGTTGGCCTTTATCTTCCTCCTCCTCACCTGTCTGTGCTGCAAGAGGGGTGATGTGGGTTTCAAGGTGAGCCAGATGGTGGGGACAGGAGGTGGGCATGATGTGTTTCTGAAAACAAAGATTTTTTTTAAAATGTCTTTGTCTACCTGATAGGAATTTGAGAACCCTGATGGAGAAGAATACTCTGGAGAGTATACACCACCTGCAGAGGAGACATCTTCCTCCCAATCCATCCCAGATGTCTACATTCTGCCTCTTTCTGAGGTTTCACTCCCATCTTCCAATCAACAGATGCCCAAAACAGGTATATTTCCTGAGGGAAAGGGATCCTATTCAGTGGTGGGTTGCCCCCGGTTTGGACCGGTTCACAAGAACCGGTAGTAAAACCTGTGGGAAGCTCCACCCACTGAACCGGACGTCATCAGAAAGCTTCTGTGCATGCACAGAAGCGAAGCGCATGCGTGCGCACGTGGCCCCACTGCAAACCAGTAGTAAAGGTAAGTAGAACCCACTCCTTGTCCTATTATTATCCTCTATTTGTGATATCTTTCTTATTGCCCTTGTTTAGAGAACACAAAAGATTAGAGTATTGGCAGCACTTGCTACAGTTCCTTGGGAAAATATACTAGTGCAGTTCTATGCCAGCCATCTCTGATCTGATGTCCATTAGATGTATTTCCACTATCTGAATCTTAACATGATGGGAGCACCAAGTTGGGAAAGGCTGCTGTAGACTTTGGCACCTTCATAATGAAAATTATATGAACTTTGCATAAAAATAGCAGAACAGTAGAAATCCAAGGTTTATTTTTCTATAGAATGGGAATATCTCTAATGATTTATCAGTTGAGCATTTACTATGTCCTAACCTAGAATTCTAGATGACTAGACTTTACCCTGTCTTTCTATTTTGGGCATTCCCTATTACTTTTGCATTTTCTTCCTGTTGTGGCACCTGCTGTTTATTCTGTGTAACCTTCCTTGTGTTGTCTGTCTGTCATCTTTCTCTCCTGTCTTTCTGATCTCATCTACATGTACATTGTTGGCTTTCATGACCCACTGCCTTATGCAGTGATCCATCCTGATCTTTAGATCTCCCTCAACTTCAACTCATTTTCATTTTTGGGAGCCCCAGGAATTCTGTCTCCACTTTACTTTTGCTTTAATTGAGACCATCTTATCCTTTTTCATCTCATGAACACTTTCCCACGACCATTTCCACATACAGGTAGTTCTCGACTTACAACCACAACTGAGCCCAACATTTTTGTTGCTAACCAAGATAGTTGTTAAGTGAGTTTTGCCCCATTTTACAACCTTTTTTGCTACAGTTATTAACTGAATGGCTACAGTTGTTAAGTTAGCAACATGGTTATTAAGTAGATCAGGCTTTCCTGTTGACTTTACTTGTTAGAAGATCACAAAAAGATGATCATATGACCCTGGGACACTCCAACCGTCATAAATATGAGCCAGTTGCCAAGCATCAAAATTTTGATCACATGACCATAGGGATCCTGCAATGGTAGTTAAAGTATGAAGAAGCAGCATTAGCACTGTTGTAACTTCTAACAGCCATTAAACAAATAGTTGTATGTCAAGGACTATCTGTAGTCTGCCTACAATGGCTTCTCATAGACACACTATCTGAAATACATCCTACTATAGAAGACTGTTCTAGTTTATCTCACAACACAATTTTTTTTGGTCTTAATAGCTTTGTGGCATGGGGAGAGTCAAAATGGAGCTAACTCTTAGACTGCATCCGCTGTGCAGCATCCTTGACTCCCATTATTTTGAACACCATATTCCTCTTTCAGATTTAGTGAAACACTTGGGTCTCAGTAGACAACACCTCAGTTATCTGCAGGAGATTGGAAATGGCTGGTTTGGAAAAGTAAGTAAGAAAAATTCAGGTTTTTTGTGGATATGATTTAAGAATGATATTCAGGCAATTGATTTCATGCTTTCCAGCAAGAGTTAACTTGAATCCTATAAATGGAATAGCAATAAGCAAATCACTGACTATATGATGCAAATCATTCATTTATTATGATTATTTCTAAACAACTTTATAAAGATATCCTTTATAAAAGGATAAAAAGGATATAGTTTGCAACAAAAGAACAAGATGCAAGGGCCTTTTACGCATTTGTGGAGTAACATTCTAACAATGTTAAAAACCAGCAGCCAAATAAGCAAATCAACAAAAAAGTCATTAATTGCGAATTGTAAAATTTAATGCAGAAAGTAATTAAATACGAGGTTACAGAAAATAGCCTACAGCAAGCAAGAATTTATTTTCTTGTTAGTGAAAGTATTAAGGACCTTTTTTTTTGATAAAGAAAGAACCATAATTTCAAAGACTTTGTGCCTAGCCTTTACTTGACAAGGCTTCTCCCAGTACACCCAGATTTGCCAGATTTGAACAGTTAAAGGAGAAGAAAAGGAGAATAAAAATTCACGGTTCCCACCTTATTAAAGCTATCATCCATTGACTTTAATCTAGAGCCATTTTACTTTCTAAGAACTAGAAAAAGCCTACTTTCCCAATTTTTTATTTTATTTATTCAATTTCTATAGCCACCCATCTCAATCAATGACTCTGAAGAGGTTACAATTCCAAAAGTATAAAAACAATTCAAACAAGAAAAAATCCAACATTTTAAAAAAAGTGAAAACATTCATATTGCTAAAAAAAAAAGGGGGGGGGGACCCATTCAAAAACATGTTCGACCTGAATACTTTCAGGCACTCTTAAGCTATTTCTTCTTTGCCTTCTTGTGTCTTTCTTTATTGCATCCCTTGTGATAAAAGTAATTTTTCAGCCGCCCAGGAACCAAGCTGTTTAGGGCTGTATAGATAATTAAATTGTACCTAGAAATCAATTGGCCATCAGTGAGTTCATTAAGGACTTTAATGACTAATGAGATATGATCTACATAGCCAGTTCAAATTATTAACCAGGTGCCAGTATTTCATGGTGGTTTCTTTTTTCTTTTCTTTTTTTCTTTTCTGTCTCATAGGTTATTCTGGGTGAAATATTCTCAGATTTCACCCCTGCACAGGTGGTGGTGAAAGAGCTGCGTGTAAGTGCCGGACCACTGGAGCAGAGGAAGTTCTTGTCAGAGGCCCAGCCTTATCGGTAAGAAGCAGAAGAAAATGATATGAGGGTGAAAATAGGGTAAGGAATCTTCATACAAAATACAGCCACTCCTCGATTTACCTCCACAATTGAGCCCCAAATTTCTAATTGCTAAGGGAGACATTGGTTAAGTGAGTTTTTCTCCATTTTACAACCTTTCTAGATACAATTGCTAAGTGAATCACTGCAGTTGTTAAGTGAATCTGACTTCTCTATTGACTGCTTGTCAGAAGGCCATAAAAGATGATCACATGATCCAGGGACATTGCAATTGACATAAATATGAGTCAGTTGCCAAGCATTTGATTTTATTATTTTTTTGCAAAAAGTTTTTTAATTTTTTTTCCAAACATACAAATTACATCCTTTCGGAACAGAGCTTTGATCCAGTCATCACTTTGTTCAATTTTTAACAAAATCTTTAACAAAATTTTATCTATTCTATTTTGCCATAGAACTTATTTCTTAATCTTAGATCACATATTCAACTAATACCGTCTTTAAAAAAATTAACACATATTTACTTAATCAAAACAATTACCCTTCTATTAACCCACCTAAATTCTTAATTCAATTAATAACTCATAATACAACAATTCTTACCCTAAATCCTCACTATTGACAATACAGTTCAAACATATTTATATTTCATTATGCTCATTAAATCTTTATTCCATTATTACTTCCAAGTATTTGAATTTTGATCACATGACAATGGGAATGCTACGATGGTCGTAAGTGTGAAAAATAGCCATAAGTCCTTTTTTTTCAGTGCCATTGGAACTTCCAATGGTCATTAAATAAACTGTTGTAAATCAAGGAGTACCTGTATTTGTCTTTATAGCAAAGATGCTGTAACTGTGCCAAGAGTAGACCCCCAGTGATAAATTATATTTTTAAAAATCTCTACTGCATTTTTCTCGATTATCTTTTTATTGTAACATTATGGAGATTGAACGCTGTCATGCTGCTGGGCAAGATGTTCTCAGTTGAGGAATACCCATTTTTATACAGGATAATAGTAACAAGAGTTTTATATGAACAAAGATGGGAAGGCTTACAAATACCTATAATGGAAAAATGGATGGTGAAACTGGTGGAATTGGCAGAGATGGCAAAGTTGGCAGTCTTGATGAAAGAAAAGACTTTGACAAATGTTATTTCTACTTGTAAACCATTTTGGAGCTTTTTGCAAGAAATTGAAAGAAATAAAAGGTTGATTTGGGGATTTGATGATTAGAATTATATGAGATCATGGAAATAATGTAGACTAATGTTTATTTTAGAGTAAAAATCTATCTGATAAATTTAGCCAAGGATTCACTAACTAATTCCTAATCTGTAAATCAAGTGGGGTCTAGGAAAACCAAGTTTAGGGATAGACCCATAAATGTTTCTACTTCTCTAAGCAGAGCTCTGTCATGGTTCAGAAATCTTTCTGGCTATTAAAGAGGTGTTGAAGTTTGGGGATGCTCCAGTGATCTGCTACCAAATTGTAGGTTATAACAGAGAACACCGAAGAACTGTCCAAAAATAGAAATAGGGATTTCCCTATGTATGTTATGACTCACTGAGATTCTTGTCCGGTCATCCAGAAATACTTTTTTTTCCCTCCTGCTTTTTCTGTGTCCCACCCGATGTCTCTACCTTGCCTTCAAGAAGCCTCCAGCACCCAAACATACTACAGTGCCTCGGCTTATGCACAGAAACTATACCCTTCCTCCTGATCATGGAATTCTGCCAACTGGTAAGTCAACTGAAGCACAACTGAAAATCGGATTTGAGAATTACTAAAGTCCAAATCCTATTGTCATGAAACTGGAATGCCCAGAGCACTAGTGCTCTGAATCTGGAGTAACCACAATATCAGTAGTCACTCTAGGATAATGTCTGCCTCCTTGTCAATGTGACTCTAATGACAACATTAATTTCCATAACTATTCATTCAAAATTGCTTTGCCCAAGTAGATATAAGTAGGGAACCTGGCTTTCCTTGTAGGGGGCAGTTGTGTAGAATATTAACCTCATATTTTTCTTTAATTACATTTTACTTTTAAAACAGTGAGGCGCCTGCAATAACTGAGAAAATCACATTGTACACCACCAATCAAATACCTTGTGTGGCTTTATTAATTTGAATAATGTAGGTCTGAGTGAGCTCAGTGCTCGCTACTTAACTTCCAAATAGGCTTTGTGATGTTATAACATAGTTCAAATCTACCTGGCACTTTTGTTAAGTCAGTTTAGAATGAGGGCACGATATATAATATGGATAATGTGAACTTTGAATGAGAATAAAGATATCTTGGATACTTTAAAAATGTCTGGATAATTTTTCTAGATTCCTAACAAAATTAGTAAATTTACAAACTTGGTCACTTTTTTCTTCTCTCGATATCTCCCTCCTGCCCCCCCCCCCCGGGAGATCTGAAACGTTACTTGCGAGCTCAACGCAAAGCAGACGGAATGACTCCTGATTTACTGACACGTGACCTCAGCACATTGCAGCGCATGGCTTATGAAATCACGCTGGGAGTGCTACACTTGCATAAAAACAATTACATTCACAGGTAGGGATGATGGCTGGAAATCTGAATTTTGCAGCTTTGGGAAAGAGAGTGTGAACCAGGATGTGAAAAAAAGTGAGGAGAGTGTGAGATTTAGAATTGCAGGTTCATCCTAATGGAAGTTACTGCGGGTTAAAATGGAGGTTGAAAGATTTGGCGACTTCCAAGGGCAACTGCACCTGAGGATGGCCTGATCTTGGTAAAGGATGAATAGAGATATGAACTTTTTTACTGCTAGAAACCTGCTGGGACATTATCATGTTATGGCATTATGGCTCTGTCTAAAAAATATAACAGAGAAGGGATGGGATGGGGGTTAGGATAATTAAAGCATTGATCAATTTTTTAAAAATCAGAAATCAGGACCAAAAAACGAGCAGCCAAATGTTATAGCAAAAATATTCTGTAGTTTAAATATATTATTTGTTTGCCTGTGTGTGGCTACTGCCCCCAAAGTTGAAAGAATATAGAGGTTCCTTCCTGGGGGTGGGGGGGTGGGGGACCTTCTTGTGACGTAAGCTGTATCACAAATATCATTTAAAAAATACTGTAGAATTTCCTATACAGAGTTCCAGCTAAGAAAAATCATGTGTAGTCAGGTCTGTATGTGAGTATCCATCATTAAGCAAAAAGCTTGCTTGGATAGCCACTAATTGCTAAACTGGATTCTGAAAAATTTTGACTAAGAGTAAATAGGTTGCTATGCCATGCTACTACTCTACCTCCTCTTCCTCCTCTTCCTCCTCCTCCTCCTCCTCCTGCTGTGTTTCTCAACCTTGGCAACTCTAAAATACGTGGGCTTCAGCTCCCAAAATTCCATAGTTCTTAGAGTTGCCAAGATTGAGAAACATGGTTCTAGTGTATGATCAGCTTTACAACTCAGGCTTTTTAATATATTGCTTGAATCCAGTATTTTGCCTTGTTCATTTTGCAAGCTGTATACCAAAAACAGATTTTCATTTACAAATCTTGTCTGTAATGAATACATCAAGCAAAGAAATGGGGTTTGGGTGATCCCTTAAACAAAACACCCCTGCTTTATTTAGTCCAGGGCTTGGGAATCTGAAGCTTTACGGTATTATTGAAAATAATATCTCCCAACATCCATCACCACATGATGGCTGAGTTAATTGGGACGTCTATTTTAACAAAATAAGAAGGGCTGAGGTTCTAGTTAGAGAATCAGTTTGGCGTAGTTGTTAAGACATCAGGCTAGGAACAAGAGGAATGTGAGTTCTAGTCCTGTTTGGGCCTGCTTTGGACATAATGCTAGTTGAGTGACTTTGGGCCTGTCACTCTCTCTCAGCTCTAGAAAAAAGGCAACGGCAACCACTACTGCAATTTTGCCAAAAAGTCTAGAGGGACTAATCCAGGAGTCGGTAAAGGCACCAAAATAAATAAACAAATTCTGATCAATCAGGATCAAAAGTCCTAGGAAGAGTTAAGAAAATAAATAAGTCACATAGCAAGATTCTAGGGGCAATCCCAAACTTTTAAATCCTTTTAAGTTATTCTTAGGATAAAAATATGCCCTCTGAATTATTGAAGGCAACATGGATTATCCTTACTCCCACCCCCACCCCAAAAAACCTATTCATATAACCCAAAAAAATTATTTTTTATCCTCTCTATGTATATTGGGAAAGCTTAATATAAGAAAGGGTAGAAAGGAGAGAAAGGGTTCTCACCTGACTCAAAATCCTCTTGTCCTCTACAGTGACCTGGCACTTCGGAACTGCTTGCTGACCTCAGATCTCACAGTGAGGGTTGGGGATTATGGCCTGTCACACAACAACTACAAGGTATGAGGTGAAAGTACCTCAAAGAATCTAAGATGGGTCTCAAGAGAGTCTTAGGCAACGAGTAGATGTGGCAATTTATTATTTGCGGAACATGTCCAATCCATTATGAGATTAAATCTCCTGTTCTTTTTTAAAGCAAATTATTATGAGCAGTTTAATTTAGAGCAAACTACGACATAATAGTGCATGGGCCTTGAGAGGGAACTTTATAATGGGTGTTAGTTGAGAAGCAGAGCATCCAGGACCCAGGAGACACTGGAATATTGAGATGTCTATAACTCAGTTTCTGTTCTGTACCGTTTCTCATTTCTATTTCATAGGAAGATTATTATATCACTCCGGACCGGCTCTGGATCCCATTGCGTTGGGTTGCCCCAGAATTGTTGGATGAGATGCATGGAAATCTCATTGTTGTGGATCAGACCAAGGAGAGCAATGTTTGGTGAGTCCTAAGAGTGTCTCTTGGACTGAAGAAATTTAATTTGTATTCTTAAGCAAGGATACGCAATTCATCAGTGGTAGAGCTGAAACAAACATTTCCAAGTCCACAAGGAAATGCTTCCCAGTGTTTGCAAGCATTCATCCAGTGCATGCATCCTCAGTAAAATACAATGATGCCACAATGTTAACACATGGCGCATTGATGTCAACTTGGAATCCTTGGTAGATTCACTAGCGTACAAATAGAATGAATAGATGAACAATAATGCAAATGTTGAACAGGCAAATCTTGACTTGCAACCATTCGTTTAGCAATGATTCAAAGTTGCAATGGCACTGAAAAAAGTGACTTACAACCGATCCTCGCACTTAAGACCATTGCAGCAACTCCACAGTTAAATGCTCAAAGTTTGGGTGCTTGGCAAATGGTATGTATTTACAGTGGCTGCAGTGTCCCTGGATCATGTGATCTCCATTTGTGGCCTTCCCAGACACCTTCTGACAAGCAAAGTCAATGGGGGAAGCTTGAGGATCACATGATTTATTGAACAACTGTAGTGATAGCTGTGGCAAAAAAGATTGTAAAATGGATATGACTCACTTAGCAAGCGCCTTGCTTAGCAATGGAAATTCTGAAAGTTCCGATTGTGGTCATAAGTCGAGGACTATCTGTATACTAATGCAAATATGTAAGTGATAGCATTTGTATCATTATACAGTTTTTATCATTTGTCTCCCCCTGCAGAAATCCATGCACTGAACTAATTATTTTGAACCACTCATCACAATCCTCTTAGTGGCAAATGTTCTTTTATTTAAGCAAATGATTTTTCAGCTTCCCCTTTCTTTTTCTGTTCAGTCATAAACTAAACCAAAATAGAGTTTAGCAAAGACAACCTTGAAAGCGGTTTGACTGCCATGTTCCTTTACTCTAAAGAAGACTGCTCCCATGTTTCTGGCCAAAAGGAAATGTTTGAAATTATATTCTGGCTGCTCCCCAGAAGCGGCTGGGGGAGTCCAGTTGTCTATTTACCAGATGGCTGGCTTACCTGCCAATCTTCTCAGTCTCAACCCCCAAGCTCTGGACTGTCCATAATCACAACGGTCCCTTTTCTGAGGAGATGGCATTCGTCCAAAACAAAGGACTGTGTAGCGTTGCTAATCAAGATTATGGGGCCCTGTGGGAGTCCAGAGAGAGCCCTGGAAATGAAGATGATGTTGGAGGCTGGTGCTTTGCTTTGCAGCATGCCAATTTTCTATTTTTTAATTAAAGCTGTTACTTTAATGTAACCACCCGGGAGAGAAATCTTGCCAAAAGATGTGTGTGTGGACATACTGATGCCCTGAGGTACCAGCAGTTCTAAGGCCTGGTGCACATGAGATTTATTTTAGGGTTCTTCCTCATTACACATTCCTGCTGTCCTTTACCAGACACCAGAAAAATATGCTGTTGTCAATTATGCTACTCCCACAGCTTAAATGTGCCTCAGCAACTAGGCTGGTGGGGAGTAATGCTTCTTCTTATAAATATAGAGCAGAAGAGTTTCAAGGCAGTGGTGGGTAGATTTCCCTCCCTCCTCACCTGGCAGTGCGAAAATCAGCCACCAACTGAGTTCATAATGTGTGGCTGGAAGAGGATGGGACTCTGGAAATGTCTGTTAATGGTGGCTTAGCTTGGATGTGGAAAAAGTTCGTTTTCCACAAGGATGTTAGATATATCTTCTATATATATAAAAGGGAAATCCATGCACTCATCAAGAAATCTCCGGAACAGTAAAGCGTACAAACTTGAAATTTGGCACAAACTTTCCTCTTGGCTTCTAGGAGCTCGCTAAGAAAGGATTTTTCTAAATGACCATCAGATCATTAGTATTTCATATGCAGTATATTCATACACAGTATATTAACACGCTCTAATGCTAAGGAGTTAGATGTTCTACTCCCCCTCCCACCTGAAAAGTTCCAACTGCCACTTGCCTCACATTCTGCTACCTCAGTTCAAACTGGCAGACATTCCACTCCTTCACTCAGGGGAGGTCTGGGGCTCCTTACAGTACTAAACGTCGCTACCTCACCAAAATGTCTACGGCTTCCACCTATGAAACTGCTTCTGGACTCAAGGCAGCAGGAGAGATATTCCTTTATCTGTTTCAATCACTGACCACCACTGAGCCAACGGATTGTGAACTGAATTTCTCCTGCATAGTGTCCCAGCCCCAAATCACTTCTTACACTGACCTTCTCAGTTCAGATGAATCTGTTCCTTCTACTGTAACACCAGCTAAAGGGAAAAGACTGTCTTTCTGCTGCCCGGAAGTACAACGGATGCTTCAAAATGATGTCTTTTGGAGCCAGAGAAGTGAAGGAGGGAAATGTTATGCCAACATTCAAAGTGCAGGGGCAGGTCTACCACAGGATAGGGAGTATCATGGCGGGACCTCAGCAGCAGCCTTTATTTCTCCAGATATACTTTGTTGGTGATGATGACAATGAGAGTCTGTCAAGACCATGGGGATGTTACAATGGTTGTAAGTGTGAAAAGTGGTCATAAGTAGCGAAGCATGGGTATCCAGCTAATTCCTAATATATACAAAAACATATACTGCAGACTGACATTTATGGTATATCTTGAACTTGTACTCATAGTCCTTCACCTACAATCGACCATTCTAAGTTACAATGGCACTGGAAAAAAGTGGCTTATGACCAGTCCTCACACTTATGACCATTGCAGCATCTCCATGGTCACAAAATGAAAAAGTAGGCATTTGCCAACAGCATTTATTTTCAAGGGTTCCTGTGCCCCATGGTCATGGGATCACCATTTGTGACCTTCCCAGAAGGCTTCAACAAGCAAAGTCAATGAGGCAAGCTGGATTTGTTTAATGACCATGTGATTCATTTAATAATTGAGATGATTCACTGAACAACTGTAGCAAAAAAGGTCATAATATTGGGTGTGACTCATTTGACAACTGCCTTGCTTAACAATGGAAATTCTGGTTCCAATTGTGGTCATAATTTGAAGACTACCTGTAAATACTGCATGATCAATACACTGCTGGAAACAGCTGGCATGACCCAAAGCACCCAGAAATTGTCTACACAGTGCACAAAATAGCTGCCCCTTTCAAATTAATCAAGACAGTGAAAAGTGTGGTCACACAAAAATACTTGACCGCAAAAGAAACAGAACATCTATCTTGCTCTCCTTTCACGCCTAAACTGGTGGCAGGATTTGATTCTTTTTCCCAGATTAAATGGATTGGATTGTTCCTGTACTTTTTAAAAGAGAGATCTACAGCTTTTCCCCAAGACTGTTAAACACGTATTTGAAAAAGAGGTGTACTGCTCTTCCTGAAGATTGATAATCTGTAGAAGTGAGAGTCTCAGCATTTCCCAAACCATATCTGAGGCATTTGGGACACATATTTATTTATTTAATTTCTATAACTGCCCATCTGAGGTAAAGACTCTGGGCAACGTACAATTCAAAAAATGTATATTACAATTATGGCATGCCCACAACAGCCTCCAACAGCCGATAGGAGCTGGGGTAATCCCAGCCCCTGACTCATTATTGCCAGCATTATAATTGAGGCATTATAATTTATTCACACAGCAAAGAGGATTTTCCCCTCCGTCTTGATCTCCCTGTGTTCTTCGCAGGTCAATGGGGGTGACCATCTGGGAACTGTTTGAGTTTGGCTCCCAGCCTTACCGGCATCTTTCTGATGAGGAGGTGCTGACTTTTGTCATCAAGGAACAGCAGATGAAACTGGCCAAACCTCGCCTTAAGCTTCCTTACTCAGACTATTGGTGAGTTCTTCCTCCTTAGGCCAACAAATCCATCACCCACCAACTGGGATTCCATCAGCCCTTGCCCCTTCCATAGACATCCAGTAGAAGCCATATGTTGTGACCCAGCTCCTCGAACACGACAAACCCTCTATAGTTAAATCAATGACTCCTTTATTAGGAGTGCCAGCAGCCCTGGCAAAAGGTTTCTCTCTCACCACAGGCTAACAAGTCTGTCCAGCAGGGAGATGAATAATTGTCTGCCACATCTATTCATCTCTGCCCCCTGCCTTTTATCCCCAGAGCTAGGGTGGGCCTTGGCTAGCAGCGGTGGCTCTTGCATCCCAAGAATCGGCCCACGGATTTCCACTGCTCTCCTCTGTCTTCTGCGCACCTGTGCATCAGGCACAGGACCCAGCTGTTCCACCTCTTCCTCATCAGCCACCTCCAGACCTGGGGGCTGTTGACTCTCCATCTGAGGGATGACAGATAGACCAGTCTCTCTCTCTCTCTCTCTCTCTCTCTCTCTCTCTCTCTCTCTCTCTCTCTCTCTCTCTCTCAAAGCTCCATTCCCGCTCCCCCCTCGGAGCTCTCAGGTTGCCTTGATGCTGACCCTGACTCCCATGCCTCTTCCTCATCTGATTCGGCTGCTGGAGGGACCGGCAGCTGACAGGCTACAACACCACAATGACATCACAAGAGCTATTACGCCATTGTGCAAATGATGCGTGTACAGATAGTCCTTGAGTTGCAACTGGTCATTTATGCAAATGTTTGAAGTTATAATGGACCTCATCAAAAGGTACTTTGAACCCAGTTCCAAAGTTCTGGCAGTCAGGCCTCTCTTCAGGGTCATGTGACTATATTTTGGGTGCTTAGCAACCATCCATATTTACAGGATATGTGTAGTATCCCTTGGTGAAATGGCAATGATTTACAGTGGTTTTTCCCAAAAATTGGTATTTACTTCCAGTTTCCAGCAAAATCGCCCCATAGAGATCAATAGGTTTGCTTAATGACCACAGCATTTGCTCAACAACCGCAGATTCACTTAATGACTGACTGAAGAAAAGGTCATAAAAACGGGCCAGTCACTTGGTGATCCATTTTACGACTGTCGCGACTTATGACTGTAATGGGCAGGATCCATTATGGTTGTAATTCAAGGATTACATGTCCCAAAGGGGCTTTTTCAAAAGGCAGCTGGACTTTGTTTTTCTTTGAAGACATTTCGCTTCTCATCCTAGAACCGAGAACTGAAGAAGCTACTTAGCTGAGAAGCGAAATGTCTTCCAGGAAAGACAAAGTCCAGTTTCTTTTTGAAAAAGCCCCTTTGGAACAACCATGACCTGGATAACTGAGAATTGCCATAGGCATCAAAGACTACCTGTATACACAATTTGCATCATTTGTATCAAGACACCTTGGCATACATGGCTTCATTTGCCCTCCCACCCGCACCCCGTCTTCCCCCCTGCGGATGTCCCTGTCCCCTTCATCCTTGACAGACATCTATTGAGGTTTCATGGACAGTTTGTGATCTGGGATGTTATCCCTAAACTTTATGATGCTTGCCTTAGCATTCTTATTTCTCCTAATGTTCTTCCATTCTCCCCTCTCTGTATTCCTCTGACTTTTCCTCTGTCCACCCATTTCTCTCTCTGCACTGTCAGTTTGGCCAGGCTTTCTTCAGCTATGACCTCTCTTTCCATTTTTTTCCTTTTCCTGTTCTTCTTGGCTCATGTTAGCTAATTCAGGGGTCCCCAACCTGAGTGTCCCCGGCACCAGGCTATGGCCTGCCATGCAAACTGGGCCACGCAAACAAGTGAAGCCCCATCCACGGCATGCAGGCAGCACATGAAACCATGCACCCTCCTGTCCATGGAAAAACCTCTCCCCATGGAAACAGTCCCAGGTGCCCAAAAGGTTGGGGGCCTCTGAGCTAATTGATTGTCTGCAGCTTTCTATTTCTGTCAGTAATTGTCTAAGATGCTTTCCAGTTTAACATTTTTATTGAGTTATAAAATATTGTAAAATACAAAATACAAAAGTAAATAGAAAAGCAGTGGGGCGGAAAAGGGGGAAGAGAGGTGAGGAAGGATAAGAAAAGAAAAGAAAAAGAAGCATTGACTTCCGACTCTCTCTGTTGCAGTAAAATAAGACAGTAAAATTAACATCAAATCACAACTTTTTGCTTTTTCATAATAATATGAACAAGCCATTTCTGTAAAGATCCATCAATCTCGGTAAAACCCAAAATCAAAATTTCATTCTTTTCCACTTCAAGCATGAAGTTCAGGAGCAGTCTCCAAGTAGAAACAAAAGTAGTTATGTTCTTTTCTTTAATCAGAGTAGTCAATTTCTATTTCGGCCAGTAATTGTCTAAAATGCTAATCAGGGCTGAGGATTTCCTTTCAGATATTTTAAATATTTTTCTAGTAGTGGTATTATCATTTTTAATATCTCATCATAACATATTGGGCAATCCTATTAAAAAATTAGGAAAGGAAGAATGCAGTGAAACAGTATAAAAAGAGGATTTTTAAAGAAAAAAATAGGCATTGTTTCTGTTGCAAATATTATTTTTACCCAGAAGCAAATCAATCCTTTTTTTGTGACACAGAGATCTATTTTGATACAAATGGCATGCAAACATGCAGTGTTTGTGAAGAACCCTCTAACCAGAATCTGTGTAATCAACCATACAGTATCTGAGTATGATGTAACTCCCCAAATTTGAAATTTGACTTGAAATAAAAACACATAATAATTACATATTAAAGCCAAGATTGTTCATTATAAAGCCACCATATACACTGGGGGGGGGGGGGGGGGGGAGTCAAACATTCCAAAACATTATTAAAAATCTTTATTCAGCCAGAGGGATAGTCATAGCTGAAGGGCAGTGAAATTTTAAGCCACACCCTTCATTTTAAAATTAAATATTTTAAATGGGTAAAAAGCAACAGGACAGGGGAAGTAATGTGGTCTATGCAATTGCAGATTGGACTACAATTGGACTGGGGTCAAGGCCATAAAAAGTCCTTGGATGACTTTGCATCAACCACTTTCTCTCAACATAATCTACCTCACAATGTTGTTGTAGAAAGAAATGGAGGATGGGCTCTGATGTACATAGTACCTCGAATTCCTGGATGAAAATTCCTGGAATATAAATTAGACAAATTAAATAAAAGTGTGATGCTTTCCATAAAAAGAACTAAGTAATTTCGTAGCCTTTTCCCTTTCTTTGGAACTCTGTTTTAAAGTGGAACTCTATCTATGCTCCCTTTTCATTGGTAGGGTGCACCTTTTTCTTTTTCTTTTACAAATATTTCATTTTATTTCCAAAGTTAAAATACAAAACAAAGAAAAAAAGAAGCTTAACGACCATCAAATGCTAATAATAAAAAAAACATGTGTACAAAAAAATAACAAATGATAACTATATCATCCACAATGACATTAAATATAAAAAGTCCATCCCGGTTGAATGCTGAAAAATATATCAAAAATATCTGATGCATTCTCCTCCTCTTGTAATACAGGTCAATACATAATTATTGACCTGTATTATAAATAACTTTCCCATCTACATAAAATAAAAATACTATGTTACATAAAAGGTGTCCCTGATGTGTAAATTTATTTATCTATCAATTCAATTGACTTAGCATCTGTTTGCTATATAAAAAAAGCAGTCAACAGGTAACCCCAAAAGTAGAACTAATTTTCAAAGCCAGTGGAGTGCATCTTTTTATGGACCATCTTCTCTCAAAGGATCAATTTGATCTCCACCTTTAAGATTGCTGTGGAATATATTCTATGCTTATGTTTTTTTCTGGTGGAGGCCAGAGGACAGGACCTGGTGACATCATTATACACATAACACCATTTTACATCCTGGCATCAAGGGTTGCAGAAGCGAGCCTGTAAGAGCAGCATTTGCCTGGTGGTGTCAGCATGCACATGTTGCCATTTGGGGTCCTCAGAGTTTGATGTGGACGCTGCTGGTGCCGCTACCCTAAAAGAAATCCTTCTGGATGAGTAATTGAGCCCTTGCTTTCCATTAGGAAATTTAGGCCCTGCCATTTGTAAGGAGGACTCCTGTCAGAAACCCTGAAGAGATGATTTCAGACTTCACAACTAGGTTTAACTAGGTCAATAAAAGATAGAACAATGTTTGTGCAACACACTGTAAGCTTCATTACAAATAACCTTGTCTAGGTTCTTTTTATTTTAAGAGCTTAGCATGTTATGTGAACACTGCTCATTTAAATGGTTTATGATTCAGTGTCTTTTCAATGGATTTATTATTTAGTGTGCTCCACATAAGGCTACCCTTGAAGAATAGATGGTGCAGAATACAGCTGCAAGGGCAATTCTGGGTGCCCCAAGGACTGTATATGTCACACCTCTGCTGTGTGAGCTCTATTGGGTGCCAGCTTACTTGGGAGTCTGAGTTAAGGTGTTGGTTATCACTTTTAAAGCCCTTCGTAGTATAGGACCAGGTTACCTGAGGAACCATTTTGTCCCACTCACATTGTCCTGTCCCACCCAGTCAGGCATGGAGGTTATGTTATGGATCCCATCCAGTGGTGAAATCCTACCGGTTCGCACCGGTTAAAAAAAGCTACTGGTTTGTCTGAACTGGTATTTCCGACAATCAGCTGTGCTGCATGATTTATATTTGCTAGAAATCAGGAAATCCTGCTTTCTAGCGAATCTAAATCGCACGGCACAGCTGTTCCCCCCACTTTCTACTTACCTTGTTAAGTGTCCTTTTTCTGCGTGAAGCATGTGTTTGATGCACACTGTGCATGCGGGCAGGCGCAGCATGCGTTTGGCGCACAATGTGCATGCACAGGCAGCAAACCGTGGAGGATTTCACGGTTAAAGATCTCCAACTGAAAGGGTCTAGGAAGAAAGACTTCTCTGCTGTTGCCCCTGCCCTATGTAATATCCTCCTCCCAAAAGTGAGGCTGGTCTCCATTTTTTCTGACACTTCAAAAGAGCGTGAAGACCTGGCACTGCCAACACACATGGTGTGATAGAGCCAACAGCTGAAGTAAAGGAGGCCTCGGTTGGAGTGGGGATGGGTTAAAAGACATTCCAGCTTAGAGTCCATTGGAGGAGGAAACATTTGAAGTCAATATTTCTGCCATTTCCGGTCTGGTGAATTTCTTTTAAACTGATGATCATTGACCCATTCTTGGAGCATTTCCAGTTCCTTGCACCTAACACATGGGGATTCAAGAGCATCATGCCACCTTGGTGGTGATTGGTGCTTTGAGGGCACCCCTTCTACCTTTTAACTTATCTTTTATCTTTGTTTTTACTTGTTTCTCATCCCGTTTTAATTCTATTTTCATTGTTATCTTATTATACAGTTTTATGATTTTTACCTGTCAGCTGCCCAGAATCCCTTAGATAGTGAGCTGGGCTAATGCCTAAATTTGATTGATAGATGATAGATAGATAGATAGATAGATAGATAGATAGATAGATAGATATGGATGGATGGATTGGATTGGATCAATCCAGAAAAATTGATTGATTCAGTAAATAAGTAGTGCATTGTATGAATGCAATTCATGTGCAGCACCTAAAAACGTTGAATTACAATATTCATCTTTTTGTGATTTAGGGGAGATGGACCACACTTGTGTAAATACCAGTTTGAATTCTAGAAACATTGAGTGTAACTGGGGGAAGGGAACTTGAAGAACTAGTCCAACCACATGCCTGGTGTGGGAATCCACCATCACATTTAGTGTTGTCTGCAGTTGAAAGTTTCTTTGCGGTTGGCAAAGGATTAGGGTTGCCCATAGAATTTGCCGAGATGCAGCAATGATGCTTACTTCACTCTGATCTTCCTGCTCCTTCCTCCTTCCACCCACCCTCAAAGTTGCTACTGACTTCTGCATCTCCACCAGATGCCCATCTGTTCTCTCTTTAGGCTGGGGCATGCTCCTCTTAATAAGATTAGATGGGCCAATGATTTAATGCCATATACTGTATAGTAGCTCTCTTATGTTAGAACAATTCTCCAAGATCTATAAATGATCTATATTTCCAGCTGTTCTCCTCCTCACCCATTTTGATCTCCTGATGTCACAGCCATTCTCCTTTCATTCTTGGGACTGATTTTTCCCATCTTCTTGTACTCCTGAATGACTTCAGAATGGTATTTTTATATGCTCTGCTTCACTTTTGACTCCCTACTCTCTCTTGCTGTAATAGTCAAGCTCTTTCTAATTTTGCATATCTGTTTCTACCTTTGCTTTTCCTTTTGCTACTCTGTAGGGTGTCTAATTCTTCCTCTTTTTCCAACTGTTCTTTTGCAACACTTTTTTTGTTTCGTTTTAAATGTCCCCGATCCCCGCTGCCCACCCTTAGCTGTCCTTTCAGGCTATCTTCCCACAACTGTGTTTTTTCCACCCTATTTCTGCCTGTTTTTCCGACTGTTCCTCTATCCTCCCTCCAACCCTGCCCCACTGCAGGTATGAGGTGATGCAATCATGCTGGCTACCAGCTTTTCATCGCCCAACTATGGAAGAGCTGCACTTGCAGGTGAGCTACCTGTTGAATGAGCGCTCCAATGCTCAGGCAGAGGAGAGTTTTGAGTGGCGCTGGAGTGCCCTGAAACCCATGCGTTCCTCTTCCCCACCACCGGCCTCCTCTTCTTCAGCACGTCATCACTGCCCTTCAGAAGAGATCTCAGCCTACCCACTCTTGGATGGATTCCATGGTGGAGACATGGATGACATCCTGACTGTGACTGAAAGCAGTGGAGGGCTGAACTTTGAGTATATGTGGGAGAAGGCCCGGCTGGGGCGATGGAAGGGCCCTGCCTCAGCACCACCTGAATACCCCTCCAGCAATGGTGGGCTAGCTGTGCCTGGCAGCAACCCTTTTTATGAACAGGCAGTACACCGTGGACACAGTCTGGAGACACCCAGCGTTGTGCCTGTAATCAGCGCCCGCAGCCCTTCCGTCAGCAGTGAATATTACATTCGCCTGGAGGACCACGGTAGTGGCGAAGGGCCAGTCTGTGCCCCCAGCCCTGGTTCAGCATCACAGCCCCTGTTTCCCTCTGATTGGGATTGCCACAATGCCCCTCTTCGGCCACCAGAGCAGTCCAATACTAACCCTTTCTTGACTGGTGGCAGCGGTGAAAGCAATCCCTTCCGTGTCGATGGTGAGATCCAAGAGACATCACTGACAGAGACACCAACCACAGAAAGTGAAGCATTCCTTGCAGAATCCTTGCTCACTGTGTATCGTGAGTTGGAGGATCAGCAACGTAACTGGGATGCTGAGATGATGGAAGAACGAGGGGCAGGGGAGACTCTTGCTGGGGACCCCTCAGAGTTCCAGGGGTCACCTTCCTGGGAGCAGGAACCTTCTCTGATGGAGGACCACAGTTCTGGCAGTAGCACTGATGATGGTGGAAGCAGCATTGGAGGAGGGCGGCGCAACCTTCTGCCCTGTCCCCTGTGCACTCGGGCCCGTTGCACATGTGCCATTCCTCGAGGGGATGTGGTAAGCAGTTGGAGCAACCATGGTCCACCTTTGAGGCGTCCTCACCGGGATAGCTACGGCACTGAGGATGACTCCTCACTCAAAGTGGAGCGGGGCTCCCTATCTGACTGTTCTATAGTACCTCCTAGAGACTGTGATGGAGATACTGGGGAGCACAGTGAATTTTATGACCCACTTATGGGCACAGCTGTGAAGACCTATGAACTTCAAGATTACCCAAAGCAGAGAGGTGGAGGAAACATCCGTCCACCTGGGTCGCCCTTTCCAACTATGTCATCCGGGTGCTGCAATGTGATTGTCCCTGTTGAGATACCACCATTATCTACTCTAGCTGAGACTAATGATGAGGAGACTATTGCAATTCTCCCAGAAGCTGTTGATGGATTTTCAGCTGACCCTGCAACCCTGAGCCTTTCCCCTGCAGCACCTGATCGGCAAAGAGGAACCCTAGACTCTGTAGATTCTTTGGACATTCCTTCTAATACCAGTTCCTCAGATGTCTGCAGCCCAGCCTCCCACTACTCCTCTCCAGGACAAAAATTTGGGGACAGCGGTTATGAAACAGAGAGCACTTTTTCACCTGAGTTTATATTTAAAGAGGAATCACCTCCCTCACCTTCTGGAGAAGAGGAAGAAATAGAGGCAGAAGATGACTCTGGCAAACTGCCAGCAACACCCATCTCTCAGTCCACTAGCGATCTTACACTCTCAGTAAGTGAAGAAGGGACTGAACTTGAAGAAGAGGTAGGCAGGAGCTTGGGGCTTACAACCCCTCACCGTGATTCTGCTTACTTCTCTGATGGGGAGGTCGAATCCTCTGAGGCACCAGTTGTAACCAGAATTGAGGAAGAAAAGCCTTCAGAGAAGACAATAGTAGAAGGAGGCTTTGTGGTTCAGGTGTGCAAAGAACAGTTGTTGGTCACACTGCAAGAGAATGTCACACGGAATCTACTTTGTAGCCAGAAGGTGCCAAAATTGGGCTTTTCACCAATTGCCTCTTTAAAAGATCAGGCCATTGTCAAGCTTTGGAGCCTGGAGCCAGAAGAGAGACAGCAAACTGGGGAAGAGGAAGAGAAGGAAAAAGAAAGAGGAGGAGGAGAAAAAGAAGAAAGAGAAAGAGAGGAAGAAGAGAATGATGAAAAAAGCCACCTTGAGGAAACAGTGCAATTCCAGTGGTCAGAAAGTGTGGAAGATAAAGCAGAAGAAGAAGAGGAAGAGGAGGAAGAAGAAAAGCAGCAGCAGAAGGAAGGAACTGGAGAATCTGAAGAGAAGCAGCTTGAATGGAAAGAAGAAGAAAGGAAGGAAAGAGAGAAAGCTATCCATACTGAGATCCGAAGTGAACCCATGGCCAACGTGGAACAATCACAAGATCCTCATGAAGACACTTATGTAGCAAATGACCAGCTTAAAAAGGAACAAGATCTTGGGGTCCCTGTGAATCAAGCCAGTGAAGATATCAAAGGTAAAATTCTACAATCTACAATTCAGGGTGACAGTAACAGGAAGAAGAGGGTGTTCATGTAACAAACAGGATGGAAAAACATCCACAGGGCTTAAAATTACAGAGGTTGAGAATCACTGATTTAATGGGAAAATGGCAGCGGCCAAGCATGGAGGAAGTGGTAGGGAGAATTCAAGAGGATGATTTAAGTCACATTATTAAATCCCCAACACTTTAATATGCAGTTCATATTAAAAGAGGCAGAGCTTTGATGGCACCATTGCAACTCCCATTATGTCTTACTTTACTGCTTCCCATCGATGTCCCTGGCAGTGGTTCTCTGAAGCAGAATCAGTGTCCCATGAGGTCCTCTCCTAAGCTTCAAAATAAAATCTTAAATGAAGGAAGGGAAGAGTTAATAAATCCTTTCTCCAATTTATGGGTATCCTGGGGACACCGAATAAGATTTGTTATTTCTATTTTATTTTATTTTATTAATTTTTAATTTAATTATTATTTTATTTTATCTTTATTTTCTTTTTATTTATTCAATTCTTATAGCTGCCTAATCCAACCAAGTGACTCTGGGTGACTTACAATTTGATCCAATGGTCCAGTTTTTAATTTTACTACTACTACTACTACTACTACTACTACTACTACTACTACTACTA
>WNWU01013574.1:2051152-2094320 GCA_012654045.1 Ptyas mucosa
CTTCTTCTTCTTCTTCTTCTTCTTCTTCTTCTTCTTCTTCTTCTTCTGTTATAAAACTTTCCTCCCCTATAGACTCACAAACACCATCCACAGCCTTGAAAACAACTTTTTTGTGTGTGTGGAGGAGTGTGATGCTAATTAATGTACATTTTTTTACAAAAAAAATTCTAATTTTGAAGAGGGTGGATTTATAGGCAATGTCACAAACAGTAAAAAAATTTTTACCAATTTGGGGGGAGGGTCTAGATTCTTTTAGCTGCTTTATTAATACAACCGTGATCAACATAGTTTGATCCATAATGTTAGAAGGAAAATGGTAATTAGTTACCGAAATGATCACAGATGTGTTCTGCTGTCAACTTTTCCATGAATACTAATTTTTTGCAGGCCAGGATAGTTTTAGTAATAAAATTAGAGTAAAATTCATTCATTTTGAATTGATACATGTGGCAAGTCATATCTGGTTATATGTGGGCAAAAATACGAAAAATGTACTTTTAGTGAAATAATACATTCTGTCTATTCCTCCCTCACTCCTTCTCTCTCTCTGTCTCTCTCTTTCATCCCAACTCTTTAATTCTTGACTGGTTTCCATGTTACTTGTCCTTCTTGACCTTGGACCATTGGCTATTCAATCACTTTCCTTTCTCCTGGCAATTCTCACTTTTGACTTCTAACCTTTGTCTCCAGCCAAGCTATCCCGTTTGTCTCTGTCACTGCCACCACTGGCTTTGCAGACGTTTCCCCCACCTGGCGGAACAAGGAAAGGACCATTTTGGGAAGGAACCGCTTTGGGGGAGGGTCCGGCTCTGGGAGGGAGAGAAGTTTCCCTAGGAGCAGAAGAGGAAGAGGAAGAGGATGCTGAAGAAGACGAGGAAGGAGGCTTGGCTGGAAGCGGAGGGAGGGGTGTGCCCATTGTGGTGAGTGAAAGTGATGATGCCCGCAACTTGCGTGGTCTTCTCAAGTCACCCCGCTCAGCAGAAGAGGCAGCGGCTGAGTTTGACCGCAAGCGGAAGATGGTCTCCTTCTTTGATGATGTCACCGTCTACCTCTTTGATCAGGTGAGTTATGAGGAAGTGAAGGATGGAGAGGATGAAAGTTGGTTCACAGTAGCCTGAAGAAGGACTTTAATAGTCCCATTTCCAGGCATTGTCTTTCTTTCATGGATCCTGGGTCTCTTTTATCTTCTGCATCTCTGGGTTTATTTCTTCCCACCCAATTGTCCACACTTTAAATTCTCTGCCAATGCAGACAACACATATTTCCCTTTGGGTCTGGCTTAATCCCAGCCATGCTGTCCTTTCATGCCTCCTTATAGAAATGGCCAATGATCTGTGGATAATAGGTCCCCCCCCCCCCCCTTTGGTGCCTTTGATCTATTCCAATAGCTGAAAGGATTCATGCATATTTGCATAATGATGACATGCAATACGAAGGCTCTTTTCTCTCTTGTAGTTTACATCAATGGTCGAAGGTCCTGAAAACCCCAGGGTTTCTTCTAGTTCACATCCTGCTAGTCTTATCTCTCTTCCCACCCCACAATTTAAACAGTCGATTGCTAAACCTTTGCATTCTGATAAATGATTTTCCTTTCTTACTTATTTGATTGAACTGTGCCTCAGTCCAGAGGGACTTTAGATGGATAATTCAAAGGGATTTTAATTCCTGTCCATGTTTATATATAGGAGACACCAACCAATGAACTGAGTTCACAGGGAGCCCCCGATGGTGATGCCCCTTCTCCTGGCTCAGCAGCAGAACCGGGACTTGATGCTTTCCCACCAGCTGATGGCTTCAGTGAGTACTGGAACAAATCAGAAATATCTCCTCTCTGTAGCAGCCTTAAATGCCAACTAGGAGATGGGCCAATCCAGCTACAGAGTCAGAGTGGAAGAAGGCTGAGCTATCCAAGTGCTTTTGATAAGAAAGTGGTATGCGAAATAAGTTGGAGTAAAGGGTCAGGTTTCAGGAAACTGATTGTCATCAAACTGATTGTCGATATAGGAAAAGTAAACTGATGAAGACTGGATAAAGTCCAAAGGAGGTTAAGTTTGATTTTGAAGGAAGCCTGTTGAAAGGTACCAAGGATAGCTGCAAAACTCAGCTTGGCTGAGGACAATTTCAAGAGGAAGTAAACTAAGGTCCACCTTTAAACTTAATCAATGGACAGTGTGTCAAGGTTCTGACTAATGACAGCACTCCAAGACTTTAAACTTTCTCGAAGAACTGTTTTATTGAGTACATCATTTTGGCATAGATGAAAACAAAACCAGACCTAACTATTTCTCACGTTTTCAATATAATTAAAGAATAGATAATCCCCTCCCTTATTGTCACAGGTCACATTGGAACATCAGTTAGGTGTTCTGGCATCTCACTGGCAACTCCTCTTAGTCTCTGGCCAGCACCTGTTGAGATGATCATGGTTCCCACAGGATGTTTTGTTGTTGTCTGGCCTGACATTCCAGACCTCTCCACTCTCCCATACTGTGTGACAAGCTGAGAAACGGAAAGATGGCTGCGGTAGGCCTGATCCATTTTGAAGTTGACACAGTGTTTCTTAGTGATTACTGTCTCCGGGTTTTAGAAAGCTTTTAACACAACTAAAATGATGCTTCTCAGGGCATCCTTTTCCAACTTGGCTACTTCCAGATATGGTGGAAATACCTCTCTTTGAATTCCAAGCCATCCAATTTGTACAACACCAAGGTGACAGTGCAGCCTAAAATATATATTTAGCCTCCTGGGCAGGTAGAAGAAAAAGTACAGGATCCTGATGACAAGAACCTTGGTTTGAGACTCCCCTTACCCCTGGCTTACCTATAGTTACCAAAACTCTGAAGTTATTGATTGAGCATGGAGCATCTAGAACAGTGTTTTTCAACCTTGGCCATTTTAAGATATGTGGATTTCAACTCCCAGAATTCCTCTGCCTGGCTGGGTGATATCTTAAAATTGCTAAGGTTAAGAAACACTGATCTAGAATATTTGCTACTATTCTACCCCACATCTTCATCTCTAAATGTTCAGCTTTATTCATTGATGGATCCACCATCTCTTTGTGTGCATTTTTAATTCTGCAAATCATTTGGATGTTTTACTTGAGGTGGAAAAATGGCATTGATGAATTTACCCTTGAAAATGGGGTCAGATTTCCAGGTATAAAATGGTGGCCAGGTGAGATATAGTTCCATTTTATTTCCTATTAGTCAGATCCTATCTCAATTGTTGAGGCACCATACAATTCTGGGCACCATACTTTAAGAAAATTGTTTCACAGAAGGGCAATGAAGAAGACTGAAGGGCAAGAAACTAAGCTGAAAAGAATTTAAGGAAGCAGAAAGCTCTAAAAAGATAAAGTAAGAGACCATGCAGTATTCGAAAGAGAATCACACTGTAGAAAAGGATGAAGGATTATCTATAACTCCAGAACGCAAAACTGGGAATAATGGAGTTGAGTTACAGAAAGATTGAGACTGGATGAATATTGGAAAGAAACCAAAGACATGATTTCCTCTTGGATGCGATCAAGTGAAAATTGGGCAATCATCTCTTGTCAGGGAGTGGTTTTCAAAATCAGTTTGTTAGGTCACTTTGTTTTGCTGCTGTTAAACAGCAAGAGGAGTGCTGTTTAGTGTCCTCACTGTTTAGTGAGGAGAGACACTAAAATGTGTCTTTGTGACCCACTAGCAGTATTTTAATTAACTTTTTTACAATATCAGAAATAGTAGTTTGATTTCAATGCAATTTAAAGCAGGGCTGGGCAACCCATGTGGCCTCAAGTTTCTTTTTTGGACAAAGTTCTCTCTGCAGTGGCTAAAACTGGGGCAGTTTCTCAACATTTGTTGAAGTACATATGAAAGTGCTAATGTTAACCTTCAAATAAGGAGGTTTTTTTTAAATAAGGAAAACTAGGAAAATATGCAAAAATTCCTGGTGTGACCCAGTAATCTTCAAAAATGTTAAGTCCAGCCACCAAGATTTTAGTGCATTCATACAGATAACATTTTCCTTCCAGTTTTTGCTTGGATGGATAACATTTTTCTGTATCTTTCCTGGGTATGATGGTTGGGATCATTTGGTTGTCTCCAATGCAAAGACAGAGCAGAATTGCCAGTCCTCAGGTGAGCTTCACTTTTATTTCTGCCTTGGTTCATCTTTTTCTGTGGAGACTCCTGCAGTAAATATGAGTGATCCTCTCTGAAGATAAACATTATTCTTTAGCATTCTTCAGTTTAAACCCATTTCATGTGTGAGTGGAAATAAATAAAGTTTTATCTTCTTAAAATGAAAATGTGCTTCAGTTAGCAGAAATTTAGGAGACATTGCATAATAATTATGCTGATGCTGGCTGATCCTTTTTTTAAAAAAATAATCTCTACATAGTTTATTTTTAGAATATAATTTTTATTGCCTCCATGAATGCTCAGAATCTAAAATTGTCATATTAAGGCAGATGGCTGGTACACATTCTTCCTTATTCAGAAACTAATCTGCTTTGTGCTGATGATGGAGGTATAGCCAATTTTAAAAACTATTTTCTATGTGTGTAACTCCCCCTATAGATCTCAAGATACAATAAAAACAAAACAAAAGCAATTAAAAGGACAATAGATCACTAAAACAGCACTCAAGAAGAATGTAAATTAATAGTCTCTCTTGGAAAAATAGTGTCACAAGAGCTGAAAGGTAGATCGAAGGCACAGATTATGTATTATTTTTTGCTTTTCAAAACAGAGAGGTAGCTTAAGGTTCTTTGAGTGTTTGGATATGATACTTAGAAATCCATCTTCTGTAGTTGTCAAGCATAGCAGCAAAACTTGGTAGAACATAAAGAGCAAGTGTTGAAGTTGAACTGTCAGCTGAATAACATGAGAAGAAATAGTTATTTTGATCAGGTTCCTGATGTTTAGGGACATTTCATTGATTAATTGATTGATTGATTGGCATCAAGTCAGTGCAGATGATTTTCTCCTTGGCAATCTGACTCTAACCTGATCTTTCAGATCTTCCAGTAGAGTGCACCCATCAGCAGTATATCCACTTTCTATTGGTTGTTCTCTTCTTTCTTTCCTTTCACTTTGCCCAACATCAGAGAGCTAAGTCTTCACATATTCAGGGGTGGGTTTCAAAACCCGTTGCTACTGGTTCGCTTGGGATTGCACGCTTGCGTGCACTTGTACCATTTCTGCACATGCACAGATGTGTCCAGGTGGGTGGGCGGAGCAAACTGGTAGCAACACACTTCTGCACATAATGTGTCTGAAGTAGGATAATGGAACCTGGTCATTTGTGTCTTGACTAAGGAACAACTGTTTTATCCGAAAACAAAGTGGAGGTTACCAGAATATGTATCAGATCACTCTGGATTTACACCTTCTGGAATTTCCAAACATAATTCAAAATAAGTCCCATATAAAACAAAGCATAGTGGTCGACTTTAAATGTAAGCAGATGTGAGTGGTAATTCTAGGAGTTGAAGTCCATGCTTCTTAAAGTTGCCAATTTAGAAAGATTAATGTAGTACCAATAAGACAGAATATTTGTAGCTCAGGGTTGAATCGTGCGTTCCTTGATACTCTCTGAGCTTGGTGATTTTCTTGAAGATATTTCCTTACCAAACTAGGTGCTACTGATGATATCACTACTTTGGAATGAAGCTTTTGTAAGAAAACCACCAAGCTCAAAGAGCACCAAGAATCCCTCAGTGATGCAGCACAACACACTGACTTCAGCTCATTTTATCCTTCCGTTATTGTTATTGTTACCATTATTGCTCTTTTTGGGGATCTGCTAAATTAACCTAGGCAGCCATTCTGGAAGGTATGTTGCATATGTTCATCGCTTTGAGTTAGTCTGTAAAAATAATAAAGGTGGGATACAAATAAATAAATGATAGGGTCATAAATTGTGCTAAGTTCCTTATATGGAATTAGCCCCTTTCTAGTGCTCTCCATGACTTAATAGTAGTTTTCCAAGCACTCAGAAGTGTTTCCCAGAGATTTATTCAATGACACAGAGAGAGGCAAAGGATTTATGGAGCTTCCTATACTCAGAATACACTTTGGCATCTGTCTTCACTGTTGGACAAGGGATTTTTTGGGGCAGCCAGGCTTTAATCCTGCTTACTTTAAGATATGCTTTAGGAAGCCTAAATAACCCTGACCTCATATGGCCTATAAGATCAAATACAAGGATCTGGAACTCCCATTCATTTTGACAAAGTCTGTACAGCAGATCAATGAACTGAGAGGGAAGGAGGGGTCAGGATTTTCCAGTACAAGTCCTCAAATTTTCTCCTAGCTTAGTGGAAGAAGGAAAAGCGAGAATTTGCAGAATGATACGAAGACTTTATTTAAAACACAAGTTGTTGTACAAAGCAGGCCAATAAAGTTTAGTTGCAGAAAGAATTTCCTCATGATGAAATTACATGTTCTGTCAGGGTGCATGTGAGCATTGATCATTAGCCAGTTGTTTCTGAAATGCATGTATGTCTGTGAAAAGACTAGTTGATCTAAAGAACTAAAAGTGATTATGCTTCCATACCGAAATTAACTTCTCAAATGGGAGATGCAGAGCAGAGGGACATGAGACGGAGTTGAGCAAATTGGAAGAATTAGGAAATACTGCCATTGAGAAAATCTACTTGTTGCTATATTTTTCCTACTTATACATCTAAACACTACAAAAGAAACATTTCTGCAGCTGTCTAATTCTTGTACTGTCTTCTACTCAACAGTGATCCAAAGACTGGGCTCTTATGATGTATGGAACTTAAACCTGGGTAAACAAAATATAAAAGCAACATGCTGTGCCCAAACAAATCACCCAGATAATGGTCTAATACAATTGTTCTTAGCCTTTTATTCACCATGGGCTCCCTTTAAATACCTTTTGTGGCCACAGACCATGGCCATTGGACCCCCAAGGTTTAAATCAAAGCATTTCTTCAAGGCTTTATAGGCCCCCTGTGATTATATTGTTTGCCCCCACCACCCCGAGAGATCCCTGGACAACAGGTTGAGAACCATCGATTTAATATAATGGCCTGGTCAGACAACATATTCTTTTAGTCTACTTTAGCATGTTGTGTGAACCCACACAAATTAAGATTTAAGCATGACATCATGTCAGAGCTACTGATTATATTTTTATCTTCTTCTTTACTCTGGGGTTGGCCCCAATCTAACCTCCTTCCTATCTTCCCTCTTCTTCCTTCTCAATTAAGGTGGCAGTTTTGAGTGGGATGATGATTTCCCCCTCATGGCTCAGAACCCTTCCTATGTTTCCATGGTGTCAGACCCCAGCACAGTCCAGTCACACCCAGTCCTTTCTTCACCGGTGCCCATGACACCTGCCTTGCTGCCATCAGCCAAGCGGGCTGAGTCCAACCTCGTGGACACCCTGAGATTCTCTCGCTTCACCGTTTCTCCTGCCCTAGAGCCACATCGGCCTCCATCCTGTGATACTGAATTGGTACCCACAGCTGGTAAGGGGCATAGAGGCATGCCATTCTTTTCCATTATCCTATGTAGGGGAGGTTTATTATGGGACGTAGTGAGGAAGGAAAATTCCAGGTGGGGCTTTGTGGAGTTTGGGTTCCAGATCCAGTTACAGACAGGAGTGGGTGGTAGAGGAATGGTTCTTCATATCTGAACGAACCTCCCCAAATTTCATCTTCCTATGATGTTGAATTTTCACTCCCACAATTCTGAGCCAGAGAGTTGCCCAGGACTTCAGAAGAACCTAAACTAAAGAAAGCTGCTCTAAGCTAACCAAATCTTTGGATTGTATTGATGCTATGGCCTTTCACTGAGTAATGGCATTTCAGAGTAACCATACATAGAAGGGTAGCTTGAGTTTCCTGGGCCCATAAAATTACTGCTGTTGGCAAAGCTTGCCCAAAGGATGATAGGTTTCTCTGTGTGATTGAACAGACGATTGGTGAAGATTATGTGGGCATCTTTAATTCCCTAGTATTACTGGTAAAAAAGTATCAAATAACTATTCTGTCTTCTTCTCCTGAATAAATTGGGGGAGGAGAGGTAAAAACAAAAAAAATTGACTGAAGAAAAAGGATAAGGTTACTTTAGAAAGCTAAGATAAAATCTTGATTCTCCACATCAGTCCCCAAGTCCTTGGCCAAGATATGGTAATTGCACAATAAAATCTGTCCCATCAGCTCCCACTCTTTGATCTTGAAAAAAGCCTGTCTTCCTTTTGTATTAAATTGAGATAGAGGAAGTCTGGAGAATTGTGGAGTTTTGGAAAGCTATCTTCACAATAAAAGGTGGACATTTCCAAAGCTCCTTGGTCATTTTGTTAATACAGGAAGTGATGTCCTCCTCTAGGGACCAGGAGGAAAAAACTAACCCCAATTCCTTACCCAATTGGAATTATGTATATTTGGCTGAAAAAAAGAGAATTCTTCCATTTGGCAGTCTTTTAAAATTATTGTTGTAGATCAAAGAAGCGTAACCTGATGTGTTTGTGACATTCTAGAATGCACCCTCCAAAATGACATTCTAAGGCCAAATGCAACTCTCAGCTCAAAAAAATAACTACTACTATTTCTTCTTCTCCTTCTCCTTCTCCTTCTCCTTCTCCTTCTCCTTCTCCTTCTCCTTCTCCTTCTCCTTCTCCTTCTCCTTCTCTTCTCCTTCTCCTTCTCCTTCTCCTTCTCCTACTCCTGCCTCTGCCTCTGCCTCTGCCTCTGCCTCCCCTTCCCCTCCTCCTTAACAAGAAGTTTCTTTTTCTCTTCACCTTCCAGATGCGATTGAGAACTGAGAATTAATGGAAATTGGACAATCCCGCCACCTGTCATCTCAACATTCAGGGACAGCACCCAGTCATCCAGTTGACCTGCTGATACCAAGCTACCACACATCCATTTTCTGCAGTGGGTAGACTGACAGGTGTGTGTGTGTGCGTGTGCGTGCGTGTGTGTGTGCGTGTGTGTGTGTGTGCGTGCACGTGTGTATCTGCGTGCATAGCATGGGGCCATTATTGCTAACTAGAACCTGACATATGTAGACTTCTGCTCTCTTTCTGCTCACTGACACATCCCTGCCTGGGGAGGCAGAGAAGCAGACTTTTTTGTACAAACAGTCTCAGGCCTCCATATGATGAGGAAGATATCTCCTCAATGCTTGAGGCCTCTGCTCCACACTGGCTTTTGAATGTATAACCCCTGTCCCCTTCCAGCCTTCCTTCCACTCTCTGATATGTTCCTTCTAAGAACCCTCTGTGCCAAATTGAGAGGGTTGGGGGTGGGAGGGGAGGAACCAATCTTCAGGAAGTTGCCTACAACTGCTCATGAGCCCTTCTGTATTTCATCACCTGCAATCTTGTAATATGGAAAATGGTTACCATGTCCTTTTGTGCCAAATGGAACTGAATAGGGCTGGTGACCATCTCCATTTAACCAGCATTATATACATAAAAAAAGACCACTCTGTTGAATCTCGGACAGAATTATACTGGCAAGATGGAGTAATCAAATTTGTAACAGGACATTGGGTAGTGAGAGTTGGGTGGGTGGGTATCCTTTGTTCACCATTCATTCATTTCTGAAGTGATAAGGAAAAAACAGAAAATTGGTCACATCACTCATTTGTAGTGACCAGATAATTGATAACCATTGATTCATTGTGGGAACTCCCTTCATATTGTCTTGACAGCTCAATACCTGCATTGGATTGGGAAAATCATTCCTAATTCATAATCCATGTTGGAGATGGTTGGCTTTTATTGGGAGTGGCCGGTTCTGACTTTCTCAGTCCTCCACTGGTTTGTTTTAGAGGTTAATAAATGTCTTTTGGGACCTGTTCAAATGACAAGGACTTTCAAAGAGTGGAAAAGTCATCTCTTGTGCCAAAAACCACAGTGTGGGGAGGAAATGGGTTGGACTGCAAAAGCTCAAGCAATTCTATAGAGATACCTACTCTATGGGCATTTTTAGGGAAAACCCCTCTCTTTATCTGCAGAACATTGTGGCCAGATGGGAGATTACAAGCAGCCAAGAAGAGTGCTTAACCCTAGTGAAGGAAGAGGAGGAATGGAAGATTAGGCTTAAGCACCCAATTCTACTGGCTGATTTAACTGAGTGTCTTCCAGGTGTGTGTTCAATACATCTGGAAGATACTAGTCTTAAAACTAATGTCTGTGTTGGCCAAGAATAATAGATGAGGTCATCATAACGTATCTGGAGTGCTTCTTTCTTTTTCTTTTCTTTTTCTTTTCTTTTTATTAAATTTATATATAATTCTTGGTGGGAAAGATTGTTTTGACCATTCTTCAGCCTGCAAATGGCATGTTATAGGTTGGTTTTCAGCCTGTTAAGAAGCAGCCAGGATGGACCAAGTTGAATGAGCCCTTAATGACTCTAAACCTTAATTAACTTTAAGGCAATAGTTTCACTTTTGATTTAGTTTATAACAGAGAAATGTGAGTTTTCATAATTGCTCTTAGTTTTAGCCATGGTTAGCTTGAAAAATGGTGATGATAGAGGGGAGTTGATAAATGCCTAGGGGAAAATGCAACAAGAACCAAGATGTGGGAGAGACATCTGCAATCTGGGCATGACTTGATTTATGGGGATGGCAATTGCTGATGTCCTTTCTGATTTGTGTTGAAATAATAGTTGCAATACTCTCCTCTTGTTCTATAAGCTTAGCAGGAAAACAACTATTAACTGGTTCCTTTGGCAAGCTGATGTGTTGACAAGAACAAATTATTTTAGTGGAATCCCCAAGCTTTGAACTCTGGGTATTTTACATCAGCTGTTTCTTTTTTGAAGATCTTAAGGCTAGTTATCTACAGAACATTTCACCATACTGTACGGTGTTCAGTGAATTATATACGGTATTTTACTAAGGAAGTCCAGAACTATCAACTAAATCAGGCTTTCCTAACCTTGGGAATTTCCGGGAGTGTGGACTTCCAACTCTCGGCATTCCAGAGCCAATATGACCATTGATGAGAATTCTGGGGGTTGAAGTCCACATTCCTGGAAATTCCCAAGGTTGGGAAACACTGAATTAAATAGATAAGTTTGGGAGCAAACTGTTTATAGCACCTATTTCCCAATTTCCAACACTGACAATGCTAAGCAAACTACACGTTTTTCAAGTCCTCATTCTATTTACTAGTCTCTAAATGTTTTATGGACACTATCTATGCCTCCATCTGATGATATCCTTTGTGAGAGATTTAAGGCAGCTTTGACCACTTAATGCTTTCCAGATATGTTAAAACTACAACTCTTAGCCAGCACAGCTTGGAAATTCTGGGACCTGCAGCTCCATTACATCTGGTAGTAATCCCAATTAGGTTTTTCTTTCAGAGGTTTTTCTCCTTCTCTAAAGAAGGTACCCAACTTCAATTGCTTTTGGATTTTTTAGCAGCAGTGGGCATAAAGTAGGAAAGGTGTTATAGGGTTACACACCACCTTATAATGTTACGCAGATGTTTGATCCACTTAACTTGCAAATTGGAAGGAAGAGTGGGTTTACTGGATTTGGTTGTATTTCACTGCCATGCCCTTTTCAAAAGCGCCGGGTTTTTCAGTAACAACTTCATTACAAAATTAGAAGCCCGAGCCTGCTCCAGGGTCTTGCAGCAGGTGGCAAGATCCTTCCACACTTTGTCCACAAGTGTAAAAGAAGTGCCTGTCAAATGCTTGAGCAGCATCTGTATTATCTCAAGAACATCAAGACTGGAAACTGGCTGGTTTTGCATGGCATCAGGCCTCCGCATTCTGCCTTTTGGTGGTGGGCAGTGTGAATATTTTGATTATCTAGCTTCCATTCTTGCCATGATAGAAACATTTTCTGTGATCATGGCTTCCACCTTGGTACCATATATTCCATTTTTATAGATTCCAAGGGAAACAGAAGTTTGAGTACGATATCAATAAACCTCCCCCCCCCTTCCTGTTGCCATTTGTAGCACAGAATAAAGGGATAATCATCTTTAGCGAATGCTCTGTTAAAATGGAAGAGTCTTCTTCTTTTGGGTGGGTGGGTGTTCTTTCAAGAATGGTGGGAGAAATGGAAGAATAAATACACCTATGACTATCTGTCTTGTATATCCATGATTCCACTGGGGATTGATAATGCATTATGATGGGTCAAGCAGTGAAATAATAATCTGAATATTTAAGGAATGAATGATTTACTGAGGTACAAAAGGGTGAACTCTGGAGAATCTATGTTGCAGAAATAGATGGATAAATGTTTTACAGAGTGGTATTTCATTAGTGGGAACATTCATTCCAAGAATATATAGGGATAGAGAAATATTTAAATACCGGAATTTTAATGGCATCATATTTTGTTACACGTAAAAGCTGGGGTTCTATGCAGATTGCAGAGAATGCAAGTGGGGATACAAGCCAGTTGATGAGTGGCAAAGGGAGCTTTTGAACCAATTCGAAAACATCAGACAAAGAGTTGGTAAAGCTGTAATTCATAGGGAAAATTTTATGAAGGTAGGGAAACTGGTGAAGTCTCTTTTCTCCAACAAAGAGCACTTTCATTCCAAAACTAAAGCTCTGGTATAATTTTGCTTCAAGGTACCAAGAAAACATAGAAAGGCACACATTTATATTAAGCTTTATTAATTTTAAAATTAGGACATAGCTAAGGAGACCTCAACATCTGCACAGCTGGTAATGTTTGTCCCAACGCAACAATACATTCTCCATCACCTCTCTTTCATTTATGCGCATACAGAGACAGATAACAAATGGAACCTCATTGTTCTTTATATATTATGTCCAAGCTACACCAAACATCTAAAGTGTAGAGTTCCACAGGCTTTTTTTTTTTAGTAAAACATAAAAATTATTTACCAATGGGTAAGAAACCATGGCATACATGCAATCACTTGATAAACCAGTTATCTTACATGGCCCAATTGAGAAGATAAAAATATAGTTATTCCATTATTTTCCAGCTTTCTAATATGGTGCAGGACAATAAAATTTCTTTACAATCAGCTTACAATGCTGTCAAAAACATAGTATGGCAACTTCACATGTGATAAATGCTATTCTGCATTCACTTTGTTTTGTTTTGAATGAATCCCATACAAGCTGTCTCTTTTTATATGAAAGCCATTTTGATTTTGTTTTGGTATGTTCCTCATCTCCTCTGTACTCTCAAAGCAGAGTGTTTCAGTGTCAAAATTTTCCATCATTCCAATTTTCACATATCAATTGCAGGATCTGTAAACTCTGGTCTTAGATATGAACAATCTGTAACTTGAATTTCATTCTTCAGGCTTTTGAGTGAAAGAGAATAAAAATTTTCCAGATGTATTTCAGCTGAAACTCACGTACACACACACACACACACACACACACAAATCATGAGATGACTGGAGTTATTTCTAACAAAAAGTAGGAAATGCAAGGATAAATGTATACATTTTAGCCCTATGTAAGATAAAGTGAGCTGTTAATAAGACACAAGGTTTCCAGCTTCAGAGATCCAGGATATGTGTTTGTGTATCTGAATACACACACGCACACACACATTTGGCAACCATATTGTTATGCAGAGAATTCTGTGCTACTGTGCTTAATCTGCAAATCTATTTCTAAACTGATCTTTCATTTTCAACCTTCCCCCCTCTTGACATTTCATATTTGGCTCTCCAGAATTCAATAATAAAACTGTTTTAGAAAATAGTTTGATTTGATGGGTAATAAAAACAGGCAAAATAGATCTATATTTCATGCTTTTGAAACAGCATTCCAAATGGGAACCAGTGTATATATACCCTGTCCATAAATACGTGCCTGTTTTTGCCTCTTTGAACACATACATTTTGAGCAGAGGAAGTAAGTGATTTCCAGTTATAGACATTATACTGTAAAAATAAATGGAGACTGTAAGTAAAAACCCCTTTTCTTTGTAGCCACCTTATATTGAAATGTGAACAAATATATGCAATGTCCACACCTTTTGCAACTTATAGTAAATGTTGGATTTTGGAAATACAGAGTAGGGATTCAAGTCACCACCCATTGCGTTGATCTTGTTCTTTTAATATGCCTCTCAATTCTAATATTGCTAAGTTTTAACACTGTCAACTACTGCTAGCTTGAAAAGGGGAAACAACAGTTCTGATGTGAAAGAGGCCTAAATACAGGTAGTCCTCCACTTACAACAGTTCATTTAGTGACTGTTCAAAGTTATAATGGCATGAAAAAAGTGATTTATGACAATTTTCACAGTTACAGCCTTTGTAGCATTCCCATGATCATGTGATCAAATTCTGAACTCATATAGGGATCACTCCTAGCATTAGCAATTTAAAACACATCATCTAGCTAATCTGTCTTGGTGTCTTCATTTTATTTTTTTTACAAATTAGAAAAAATAATGAAACACAGGTGAACTACAAGTAGGAGGTAGCTATATAAAACTCTGTAGACCTTGCACCTCCAAAACCTGAAATTATTCTTTCATTGTGTCTGTGGAGATTCTCAGTCATCCAGGTCATAGTTGACTCTAAGGTGTTTTTTTTTAAAAAACTGGACTGTTTTTTCTTTGATGAAAAAGAAGAAAACATTTTACTTCTTCCTCAAGAAAACATCTTTTTCCTCAAAAAAAAAAAAAAAATTCAGTTGCCTTTTGAAAAAGCACCTTTGAGTATTCTTTCATTGGTAAATATCAATCTTGTTTTCTTTCCAATAACAAAGGCATTCTGATATTTTTCAGCCCTGACAGTTGTTCCAAAGCTACAGTTTCACTATATAGTTGTGAGTTTCATCAAAGGTGGACATCTTGTGCATTTATTTAACTTATCCCAAAAGGGCTGTGTTGTTGCTTATTTATACAACCGCATTCAAGATTAAATCAGGATCAGTAAGCATGTTACTCAAATCTGTCCAGGATTCTGTAATAGCATAGCTAAGCCTGCAAGGGGGCATACTTGGATTTTAAATGACTGGGTTCTTTGTCAGTTGGAGAAGAATGTGAGGGGCAAAAGAAAAGCGAGATGGCATTTCCTTTCCTCACTGGGAAAAATATTTCTTTCTTCAGACAATATAGCTGAATTACTCTATTTTGGCTTTGACCAAAATGCCTGCAGTTTGGTCTGCCAGGAAAAGAATACTACTGAATAACTGTCTTTATTATACATTCTGGCAACTGAAATTAAATAAACACTTTAAAAAAAAAATCAGCAACTGCCTTGCTTTAATCTACTTCCTCCTTCCACACACAGAAGCCCTGACTTCTGGCATTTCTCTTTCTATCTCACGTTTCCTGGGGAGCAGGGGAAAATCTCTATATTTTTTTAGACCATCGCATATCATAGTAAGATAAACCTTTGTTAAATCTACAGAAAACAATATAAATTACAAAATAAGTGGCCTATGTTTAATGGTAACCTTTTCATAATACAGATATGCTTTTTTCCCATTAAAATATCTCAACAATTGTTTGAAGAGGAATCAAAACCTACTAGCAGCATGGATCACTTCATGGACCGCAGACCCGATTCAGAGAATCCAGTAATCATAAATCCTGGCTCCTTGTCAATCCACAACCCATGCCTTGTTAAGACACTTAAGATAGGCCTACAATCATGCAATGAATGTAGAGACAGCACATCAATTATCAATAGTGTTTTTTGTAAAACTTACAACCTTCTACCTCAGTGTTTCTGATCTTAGCAACTCTTAAAGACATGTGGACTTCAACTCCCAGAATCCCCCAGCCAGTCTTCCTGACCAGAGAATTTTGGAAATTGAAGTCCACATGTCTTAAGAGTTGCTAAGAGAAATAGTGCTTTATTTCTCCAATGGAACTGTTCACACAGTCACCTTCCCAGAGCTATTTCACATTTGTATGTTTATCACATAATAACAACATTATACAAATGGGTGATTTCCAGGCCTTAAAAGGCCAGTACAAAACTAACATCGCAGTAAGACCTTTCATACTTATTGAAATCTGATGCTTTTCAATACAATCAATTCATTCCCATGTGATTTTCTAAGTAAGTTGGGTGTGTGGCTGAATAACTCAATGATGAAATATCAATGCATCTTATAATAGGCTTTGAATTTGATTTTCCTTCATTTAACCATTCCTCCCACCACTTCTCTCTCCTAAACCAGTTTTCCCTGTCCTTTCTATTCTCAAATAAACATCTCTTACTGCTACACAATTGAAAAGATTAGTGTGGACTTTCTATTGGAAGTCCGCATGCAATATGTTGATTTATGACTTATGTAATGATAAGCGTAGAAGTTTATTGCGGAATGGAAATTTAACATGACCCAGGTGTTGTATGATACTTGCAGTCATTCAATCACTCAACTGGCTTAGCAGAACTTGACTCTAAAGAGAGATACATTTAAGACCTGCTGAATTAAAAAAACAGAACAAAACCTTAGGTTGCCGATTTAAACACACCTTCATTCGGTTTCAAAATACAGGTAGTCCTCGATTTATAATAGTTCATTTAGTGAAAATTTGGATGTTTGGCCACTGACTCATATTTATGACAGTTGCAATGTTCCGTGGTCACGAGATCACCTTTTGTGACCTTATTACAAGCAAAGTCAATGAGGAAGCCAGATTTACTTAAAAATCCTGTTACTGTTTTAAGAACTGCAGTGATTCACTTAACCACAACGGCACAAAAAGTTGAAAAATGAGGCCAAACTCAATTAACAAATGTCTCATTTAGCAAAAAAAAAAAAAAAAAGGGCTCAATTGTGGTTGTAAGCCGAGGACTACCTGTACCTTCTTTCTTAGCACATGCCACCAAATCAGTGGCATTTTAGTCAAAGTGGGTAAGAAAACACAAAAGGATTCTGATTGGTGGAAAGTTTGAGTTGTAAGAAACATGAATCACATTCAGAAACCCACATTTGCTGAATTTCTCTCCATTTGAATATTCTGTAACATGCCATCCATAGCTCTCTTCTGATCTCCTTTACCTTTCATCTGACCTCTTTCCACCTGTCCCCACATCCTTCACCCTTCTCCTGCCTGTTTATCCAACTGTTACACCTCTGCCTCCATCACTTGCATCCAAACTCTGTCTCCTCTCCGGCTGTTACTGTCCTCCTGCCGTTAGCTTGCCTTCCCAGCATCCTGGAACTGCTACCACCAATGAAACCCCGTAGCCTTTTTGCTGTGCGTTGAGTCTGTGGACTTTTCTTGTGCCATTAAGGGAGGGTGGCATGCCTGGACCAGCCTGGCCTGCGAAACCTACTATGAGCCAGAAGCAGCGTATTAGGTGGGAAAGGCCACGTGGTGAGGGAAAAAGGGGAAAGCAGGGTAGTGGTCTATCTCCACTTAACATTGATTGCACGTTTCACTGGATGAGCGGGGCCGAGCGGTCATTGGTCACCGTACGTTTCAGCTTAACATGAGCAAAGGGATTGATCCTGCAAGGGGAAAGGAGAGAGGTAGTGTGAGTTGTGTAGGCCCAGATTTCAGGGAGTTTTTTGAAGCTGCAAAAAAGAAAACTGTTAGTTAAGGTTAACCTTCCCCAAACTAGTGGCTTCCAAATTGATTAAATTCCACACACACACACACCCCGTCATTCCTAACCAGCAGGTGTTGGGAACTGACAATGCAACTTGGAAAGGCTGCTGCAGACCGAGATTAAAGCAACAAAGCTGATGGAGCAGAATAGCCCATATCGTATCAGACAATGCACTTGATTTCTGTAAAGCTTCACACATTTTATTTGTTCATTTATTTGGCTTTACATCCTTTCTCTTCAATTCCCCAGCAGTAGAATTGTTGCATAGCATAGATTTTTAAAAATGAATGTTTTAAATATAAAACATTAAACAGTTTGGTGGTGAATAAAACTGGTTTAAAATGGCTTACAATAGTGATTCTCAACCTGTCGTCCATGGACCCTTGAGGGAGGGGCCATGATATTGTCACAAGGGGTCCACAAAGGCTTGAAGAAACATTATGATTTAAATTTTGAGTTAAGTCTTGGGGGTCCGTGGCCACAAAAAGTATTTAAAGGGGTCTGTGGAGAAGTAAAAATTGAGAACTACTGGCTTAGAGGAATCATAAGGCCTCTGGTTTAATGTCTAAACCTATTGTCCCCAATCCCCCACTACTGGTCCATGGTCTGTTCAGAACTGAGCCGTGCAAGCATGCCCCCACTCCATAGAAGTAGCTGTGCACAGTTGCATAGGCATGCCTGCCACTCACTCAGAACCATCCCCTCTCCCCCCGCCAGAGTGCCAGGCCGCCAAGCCAGAAAGGTTGGGGACCACTGGTCTAAACAGTGAAGAAAAATGATTGCCAGGAGAACTTTATGAATTCTGGGAGTTGAAGTTCACAAGTCATAAAAGGGCCATCGTTTCCCACCCCTGTTTTATAGGCTAAAATGAACACTTTGAAGTGACTACCCAAGTGGAACTGATATTGTAAGTCCTTGACTTACAACCATTTGTTTAACAACTGTTCAAAGTTACAATAGGATTTTTAAAAAGCGACTTACGACCAGTAACTTGCACGTATGACCACTTCAGCATCTCTACAGTCACATAACCTAAATGTTGACACTTGGTAGCCAGTATGTATTTACCATGGTTGAAGCATCCTAGAATGATGTGACTGCCATTTGTGGCCTTCCTGGCCAGCTTCCAACAAGCAAAGTCAGTGGGGAAAGCCAAATTCGCTTAATGACCGTCACATGAATGACCACCTGATTAATGTAATCAGGATAGCAATTTGCTTAACAACCATGGCAAAAAAGGTTGTAAAATTGGGAGCGACTCACTTAACAACTGCCTTGCTTAACAAAAGAAATTCAGGTCCCACTTGTGATCATATGAGAAGGAACAAAAAATGGATTACCGTATATACTCGTGTATAAGCCGACCCGCATATAAGCCGACCCCCCCCAATTTTACCCCCCAAAACTGGGAAAACTTGTTGACTCGCGTATAAGCCGGGGGTGGAAAATGCAGCGGCTACTGGTAAATTTCAAAATAAAAAAAGACTGGTCAAAAGTGCAAGGACCTGTCAGAAATCACTTTTTTCAGCCCTCTGGGTAGTCCTTTTGTGCACATGGACTACTCAGAGGGCTGAAAAAGTAATTTTTGACTGGTCCTCGCACTTGTGACCAGTCCTCAAACTTACGACTGTCCTCACATTTTACGTTTTTGCCCTATCTTGTCACCATGGTGAAGAGAAGCAGTTGTGAAATGACTGACATGGTTTTAAGAATGCTGCACGGGCATAAATGTGAGGATGGTCATAAGTGTGAGGACCAGTCAGAAGTGCGAGGACTGGTCACAAGTGTGAGGACCAGTCAAAAATAACTTTTTCAGCCCTCTGAGTAGTCCATGTGCACAAAAGGACTACTCAAAGGGCTGAAAAAAGTGATTTCTGACAGGTCCTCGCACTTTTGACTGGTCTTCGCACTTATGACTGGTCATTATTTATGCCCATTGTAGCATTCTTAAAAACGGTGTCACTCATTTCACAACTGCTTCTCTTCACCATAGTGACAAGATAGGGCCAAAACGTAAAATGTGAGGACAGTCATAAGTTCAAGGACTGGTCACAAGTGCGAGGACCAGTCAAAAATAACTTTTTCAGCCCTCTGAGTAGTCCATGTGCATAAAAGGAGTCCATGTGCATAAAAGGAGAGGGAGGAAGAGAGGAGGAGAAGAAGAAAGGAAGAGGAAGTAGGGAGGAGAAGAAGGGGGGGAAGAGAAAGTAAGAAGGAAAGAAAAGAAAAGAGATGGTAGGTTTGAGGAGAAAGATTGCTGTACAATAAAAAAGATGAAAGGGAAGAAAACCAACCCCAAACACATATAAACATATTAAGATAAAGAATGAATTGTTAAACTTTAAAGAATAAAATAGAACAAATATGAATAAATAGCAATAATTAGAAACACACATACAAACATACAATGTATTTTCTTTGAATAGAGTATTTGGCCGGTTCACAAATTTAAACAGTGTTTAGTCATTTCACTTAAATTTACAATTTCTATATTTCCTTTTTGCCATATTTATTCCTCATCTATTTTTTAAAAAACCAATATTACCCTTCATCCTCATCTCTAATCTTAATCAAATTCAATTTTTCACTTCTATTCTATATTATACCCCTTCCCATTGTCATCTATTTTTATATCCATCCTCACATTGCTTAATTAGGTAATATTACAGTTGTTTAATACAAATTCAACATTTTAATATAAATCAATTAGTTATATAACTATCTTTTTTGTATATTAATCAATATGAACATGAATATTCCAATTATTTCCATGCAATCCAATTTCTTACAAATCAATTAATTATATTTACCAATAATAATAAACCAAATAATTTCCCCCAATATTCTTCCAAACCACAACTTAACCATTTCTGCTTTCAACACGATATACAATTAATAATATCTCAATTATTACAATTCCCTATTTAAATAGAGCTTTTTTTTCTTTTGTGTTTTAAAATCTTGAACTCCCCTCTTTTGCCATTTGCCATAAATTTCCCATTGTTTGCACCAACCTTTTTTGATGAGGAAAAAGAAAAGAAATCTGCCTTAGCAAACAGCAAAGCCAACAAGCTGTTTTAGTTTTGCTTTTGGTTTCAGCACAAGGAGAAAAAAAAAAAGTGCTCTTTGCAGCAGGCACCTTTTTGCAGCTGGCACTGATCTTCTCATTTGTTTTCTTTTAACCCTGATCAGCTGTAGGGGGGGCCTTTGAAGCCCTGGGCAAGAATTTAAAGTTTTTTTTTTCCTCTAGCATCAGCTGGAACTCAGGAGGCAGTCCCAATAGAGTGGGAGTGGGCGGGGTAAGCAAACCCCGTTCTCCCGCTGTTTCCTAGCTTGCAGGGAAAAAGTCATTTTTTTCGTGACCCGCATATAAGCCTAGGGGGCGTTTTTCAGCCTGAAAAACGGGCTGAAAAACTCGGCTTATACGCGAGTATATACGGTATGTATTCTAGGTAATTTTGCACAAGCATAATTTTCTCTCATTATAAAACCTCTCAATGTTTTATTAGTTAACCGATTATAATAAAAACTGCTAAAAAACAACCTGCAGCTACAATATAAAATCAGCATATTTAGGTTTTAAACTGGCCTTAGATGTGGAGTGCTGGTTTATTATTTAGAAGTTTTACATTCATTTTTTCCCCCGCCTATGAAACACACTTCAACCAATAAAACCAGAATTACAGAGCTAATACCCAACCACATAAGGTGAATTCTGTATTCTAAAGCACAGGCCCACACACAAGAGATCCCACAAGTATGAAAACAAGAGATGACAGGAGGTTTCTCACCTTGAAGGAGAGGCAGTTGGACTTCCAAACTCATTTGCCAACTGGAAAGTAAAATAAAAGAAAAATGCATTCAGAAATTAAGGGATCCTTCTCTGTTCATGCCCCAAATCCAGGGCTTTGCACAACGGACACCACCTACAGATGGCAATGGGCAAATACAGGTCCTTCCTTTCTTCCCTTCCTCCCTTCTTCCTCTTCTCATATTTCTCCCTTCCTTCCATTTTTCCTTTCCTTCCTTTCACTCTCATCTTCCTTCCCCCCCCTTCCTCCCTCCCTCCCTTCCCCCATGAAACTCACCTGTGACAGGTCAGGATTTAACATGCTGTAAGGTCGTTGTCGAGATGCACAGATACGGGCTGAAGGACCAAACCTTAAATCATCGTCCCCATCAGGTCCAGAAGGAGGAGATCCAGCTCGATCCAAATTTCCCGTGCTGCTACTGTTCATCTTGCTAAGAGAGAAGCCACTAGTGACAGACAAAGGTTAGGTGAGGATTTCTGGTGAGGATTTCTACCCAATGCCTGTCCGGGTTTCTACACAATACACTACTTCCGAAAGGAATTTAAAGACTAGTTCCACGCCTTCCAGATATATTCCATTAACCCAACTCTTTTTGTCAGGGGAACCTGAATGTCAAGACATGTACCTCTTTTAAATTAAGGGGGGGCTGCCACAAAGCAGTGCTCATCTCCGTTTCAAAGCCGAAGACGTCTCCAAAGACGTCTCCTTGGTCATGTGGCCGGCATGACTAAACGCCAAAGGCGCACGGAATGCTGTTACCTTCCCACCAAAGGTGGTCCCTATTTTTCTACTTGCATTTTTTACGTGCTTTCGAACTGCTAGGTTGGCAGAAGCTGGGACAAGTAACGGGAGCTCACCCCGTTACACGGCACTAGGGATTCGAACTGCTGAACTACCGGCCTTTCGATCGACAAGCTCAGCATCTTAGCCACTGAGCCACCGCATCCCTTGATGTGACTGTGGGACATTGCAAATGGCAGTAAACATGGTCCAGTTGGTGATCACCCAGTGTGGTCACAAGATAAGTAACCCCTGGTATGTCTATTGGAACTTTGATTCGTTGCTAAGTAACCAGTTGTAAGTCAAGGACAACAATTAGTTTTCTTTCTAAATTGCAAGACAGAGGTGCCAGGACTTACCTGCTGAGTAGTTTGTTAGCTCCTTCAGCTGAAGGAAAGGGTCGTGTGTAGGAAAACGGAAACCAACCTTTCCTGAAAGTGTGAGGCACAGATATTTAAGACAGAAAGAAGAGCACAAAACCTCTTTTTCGTTTTCTACCCTCATCTGAAGGAGGGGAGGCGTCAAATTGGATCCATTGTTAAGGTTAAAAAAATATATATGACGGAATAAAGTAATAAAAAGAGGAAAGCTAGAATTCAGGCAGTCTTTGTAAACTCTTACCCCCACTCTGCCTGGATTTTTATGGAGGAGAATCAAATATAGTGGTTTGAATCTTGGACTAGGAACAAAGAGAACTAGATTCAAATTCCTGCTCCACCACAGACTTCACATAGCACTTTGGGACCAATTACTATTTTTCAACTTGAAATATCTCAGAGGAGGTTGTCAAAAATAAATGGGTTTGGGATGATTGGATTTATGTACAGGTTAATGTCAAGTCACAATACATGATTTAGAAACTACAACAGGCTGGCTCAACCACAACTGGCTCAGCTAAAACCAAAGCATATTCTGGCTTAGAGCCATGTCAGTTGGCAGTCACTTACATCCACTCAACCCACCGGGGAGGCCGGGAGTGATGTGGGTCTCCTCTCCTGAGGAGGTACGTCTGGCTGGATCCAGAATGAGGACTTTCTCCATGGTGGCCCACTCCCTTTGGAACATCATCCCCATGGAGATTAGACTGGCCCACACTTTAACTCTCTTTCTCAAGGCCTTGGAAACCTGGTTTTGCCAATGGGCCTGGGGAATCCAGAGTGGCATGGAGCCCATCTAGTGGTTTGTTTGATTGCCAGGGGGAGTGGTATTATTTTTACATTTTTATATTAGATTTTTATTTTTTGTAAGCTGCCTAGAGTCACTGAAAGAGAGTGGACAGCCATATAAATTCTATAAATTCTATAAATTCTATACATTCTATACATTCTATAAATTCTATACATTCTATAAACAAACAAACAAATATGAACTTTTGATTTGTTTTAGTCAGGACTGCCCACTGTGGTTGATGCTCTTTCTTATTCCAGGCAGTTGTCTGGAATCTCTTAGCTGGAGAGCTATGCCTCTTCTCCAACTCGATGGGACCCTCTCTTTTAACAGGGAAACCTTTTATTTAAATGTCATGAACCTCACATATGAGTTGCCCACTGCATTCTTGTAAATAGAGGCAAACTGACTGGAGGGATCCAGTCTACAAATGGGAAAGAGAATATAAGTAGTGCTCAAGTTACAACTGACAAGCTTATAATGGAGCTTGTCCATTATGGTCATAAGTCATAATGATTGTAAAAAAATAAATAAATTATGACTTATTTTCCAGTGGTTGATAAGCAAATCACCATGGTCATTAAGTGAATTACGGTGGCTGTTAGGTGGTTATTAAACCAATCGTTCGCTATGGGTGTGGTTTTGCCAAAAACTGGAAGTACCATACCGGATTGTAGCAAAACTATTGTAAAATGTGGTCAAGTGACCACAGGACACTGCAAATGATCACCTGGGAGTGGGGCTGATCCTTGAAACTTCAGACCTGGATCATAAGTCACCCCCCCCCCCTTTTTTGAATCTGTCATAATTTCAGTCTGTTACTAAGTGACCAGTCGTAACTGGAGAACTACTTGTAGTAATCTAGCTTTTCTAGGGCAAAGGGAATAGAGGGGTTTTCACTCACATTCTGGTTGTCTCGTTTTCCCCATAATGCCAGCCATCCCTCGCCTCAGTCACCAATAAAAGGATGATATCTCCCTCTTGGAAGTTGAGAAGGGTGCTGTTCTCTCCTGCCGAATGGGAGAAGATTGCCTGGACTCTTGGACGCTCAGAACGTGGAGGCAGGATTGAAAGAGGATTAATGCGGGGCAGGGTCTTGTTCTCTACTGCGAGAAAGGGTGGGGAGGATAGGTGGAAATTAATGGCATTCCTGTGAGGTTGGTTATGTTTCTCCCCTGCTTTTTTCTCCTTAGGCAAAGTAAACCCTCAAGCAATGTTTCTCAGCCTTCACAATTTGAAGATGGGTGGACTTCAACTCCCAGAATCCCTAGCTAGCATGGCTGGCGGAGGAATTCTAAGAATTGAAGTCCACAAGTCTTGATTTGCCAAGTTTGGAGACCTCTGTATTAGGAACGGGACACCAGGTTGCAATTCCATGTAAGAGTAACTCCATAAGGAGGTCTTGTCTTTCCCTCACAGAAAATGTTGGACTTCTCTTGACACTTTTGCATCTTTCAACCAGTGTCCTCAGTTCCAAAATAATGAAAAATAGATTTTATTCGTCTTCTTGCAAAGAATAGCATTTACATTCTTCCAACACTCCAGATCAGTATTTAGGGAGAACAGGAAGGATCAAATGCCAAAATCCTGGAACTATAGGTAATCCTCGACTTACAACAGTTCATTTAGTGACTGTTCAGAATTACAACGGCACTGAAAAAAGTGACTTAGGACCATTTTTCACACTGTTGCATGGTCATGTGATCAATGTTTGGAATCTGGGCAAATGATTCATATTTATATTTGATATATTTGCCATGTGATCAGTTTTTGCAAACTTCTGATAAGCAAAATCAATGGGGAGGCCAGATTCATTTAACAACCTTGCATTCAACAACTGCAATGATTCGCTTCACAACTGTGGCAAGGAAGGTTGTAAAATGGGGCAAAGCTCACTTAACAAATGTTTCACTTAGCAACATAACTTTGGGGCTCAATTGTGGTCAAAAGTCGAGAACTACCTCTATTGCCGAAGGATATATTGGCTGAAAGAAGATGGACGGACTCAGAATGGGATGCAAATTAGAACAAATGCAGAATACTCACCTACAGTTGCCAGGCGGGTTTCCATGGACATCTTGCGTGGCATTGGCAGAGTGCAAGAATAACTGTCAGGAATCTTGATTTGTGAAGGACTTTGAGTGGGCTGGGTGGGGATCAGACCTGAGGTGGTGGTGAGGGGCTCACTGACTGACAGGTGATTGAAGTCACGGGATCCTCGCCCACGGTGCAAATCCCCATTTAACAGCAGTGTTCCTTCCTGGATTGAAGTCCGCTGTGGGAGATAAGTTAGGAATGAATAAACGCAGGGCGCTGATGAGATCTCATACACGTTTTAAGAAGCATCCCTTCTTCTTCTTCTTTTTCTCCTGTAGAAGTAATGCATCTTCTTCCATGACCTAAAGGCCTAAAGGAAAATCCTCCCCATTCCTGTTCCAGACCATATCAGAATCTGCCATTTGGAGACCTCCATGGGTTTTGGAAATTCAAACCCAAACAGTGAAGGCAAAAGGAAAAGCTAACATCCTGTTTATCGGCCCTGACCTACAAACACTCACGTGATTTTGTCCCAGTTCTAAAGGCTCTTCCAGGGTCTTGGAGACAAGGAGGGGATCCATGCCTGGAACAGAAATGCCAGCTGTGGTGTTGCTGGCGGTGAGCTTGACCAGAGCCAATGCCCGCTCAGGTAAACGAGTTGGTTGGGTGCACGATGTTTGCCAAATGGGCAATCTGCCTGACAACAGCTCCCGCACCTGTTGCAAATGAAATGATGGTAGTCTGATCATCCTTTTAGCTAGCCAGGTTATACCCTTTCTGAAGAGTTTCTAGTGTTCTCTAAACTTGGTTAGAGCTGTGGTGGCACAGTGGTTAGAACAGGGGTGGGTTCTACTTACCTTTATTACTGGTGTGCAGCGGGGCCGCATGCATGTGCTTGCTTCGCTTGCGTGCGTGCGTGCGTGCTCTTCTGCGCATGTTAGTGACGTCGGGGTCAGTGGGCGGAGCCTCCCGACAGTTTTACTACCAGTTCTATAGAACCGGTGCGAACTGGGGGCAAGCCACTACTGGGTTAGAATGCAGTACTGTAACCTGCTTCTGCTGATTGCTGGCTCCCAGCAGTTTGGCAATTCGAATCTCACCAAGCTCAAGGCTGACTCAGCCTTCTATCCTTCCGAGATTGGTAAAATGAGGACCCAGATTGTTGGGGGCAATATGCTGACTCTGTAAACCACTTAAAGAGGGTGTCAACTCTGAAACGGATCAAGCCCATGGCAGCCATCTTCCATTTCTCAAGTTCCCACACAGCTCGGGGCGGGGGGGGGGATGTGATTCAGCCAAAACCTACCAGTCTCGGTCTCTGGCCAGCACCTGTTGGGAGCAACCTTGGTTCCCACAAGATAGTAGTTTGTTTTGGCTGGATCACATTCCATTCCTCTCCTCACCCTCCCCGAGATGTGTGGCAACTTGAGAAATGGAAGATGGCTGCCATGGGCTCGATCCGTTTCAGAGTTGACTGACGGCTGTAAAGCATTTGAAGCTGTATATAAGTGTAAGCGCTATTGCTATTGCTACTTTTCTTGCAGATAAGAATCAGACAACAATCAAGAAGTGCACAATACCCCAATCAAAGAACTGCCAAACAAGCTAACTGTAAACAACCCAACCAAAAACCCACCAAGACCACTTTCACCAACCGAGCAAGCCACTGGAATATAAAAAGAGCGCAAACCCCACCTCCTACTAGCACTGATGATGTTACCTAGTTTGGATGATGAAACGCCTGCAACCAAAAAAACAAGAAAACAACCAAGCTCAGAGAGACCAAGGACACCTCATTTCAATCCTGAGCTACAAACATTCTCCTTTATTTATGCTCTTTCTCTCTAAAATTTGCCAACAGTAGAAAATCCACTGAACTGATTTGAGCTACAAACATTCTCCTTTATTTATGCCCTTTCTCTCTAAAATTTGCCAACAGTAGAAAATCCACTGAACTGATTTAACAAACAATTGCTTCCTAGTTTGAGGAAGGAAAATGTTGTCTTGGACTCTGCTTGCCTTTGATTCCAAGCGTTGACAGGGAGCTTAATTGTTAAAAAAAAAAAAAGCTTAGTTACTGATGCAGTCTTAGTAACTATCACCACCCCTGGCAGAAAGTCTCTGTGCCATTCACATTGAATAAACAGATGTCCTTAACACCACTTCTAATTTCTTCTTCTTTACTTTAGAGAAAATCTATATTTATTTCCCACTAGACATTCCAGCAGGAATATGTACTTTTGGTTTTCCCTCTGGGAATCAAGAAGACATCCTGGGAATCTCATGTTGCCTTCTCCATTATTTGATTCTACAAGTAGTCCTTGACTTATGACCACAATGGCAACCAAAATTTCTGTTGTTAAGAAGGCAGTTAAGTGAGTCCTGCCCCATTTTAGAACCTATTTTGCTATGTGAAATAGCACATATGAAGTGAATCACTGCAGTTGTTACATGAATCAGGCAGTCATTAAGTGAATCCAGCATCTCCCATTGACTTCGCTTGCCAGAAGCTGTCTGGGAAGGTCGCAAATGGTGACCCTGGGATGCTGAAACCATTATAAATATATGCAGGTTGCCAAGCGAAATTTTTATCACGGAAAGCAACAAGTGCGAGGACCGGACAGGTCATTTTTTTCAATGCCACTATAACTTTGAACAATCACTAAACAAATGGTTGTAAGTCGAGGACCATCTGTAATTAAACATGGGGAATTCTATACCTCCACATTGCAAGAAGTAACCATAGGGACAGGGTCAAAAAAGGCAGGATAGTGATCATAACTAAAGTTTTTCTGACACCTCTGTTGCAAATATAGAACCACAATGCACACAGGAGTCCTTGTTTCCACGTTTGCCGGAGGACGTCTACGGTGAATTTGAACCCAGATCATATGCTGGGAGGCAGAAGGAGAGGAGGGAAAAGAGAAGCAGCTCACCTTGCTGTGATAATTGCTGAAGTGCTTGGAAACAGCACACTGGCGATCCACCAGGAATGAGTACCGGCGCCGTTCCTCCGTCAGGGCTGCTTTGTAGCCTTCCGCCACAAACTGATCCAGCTCGCTCTGCTTGGTGCTCATGATTTCCACATACTAAGATAGAGATAGAGAGAGCAGACACTCCCCAATTGATCCAGAGATAGGACAAATGGCCATCTTGTTTAATCGAGAGCAAAGCTTCATGGCAGATAGTGTCCTCAGGGTGTGGTCATGCAAGTCTTGATCAGTGTTTCCCAACGGTAGCCATTTTAAGATGTCTGGACTTCAACTCTGGGAATTGAAGTCCAGACATTTTAAAATGGCTACCATTGGGAAACACTGGTCTAGATGCTGTCCACAATGGTGCAGTGAAAACTCACCCTATTTTTTGGACCATAAATTAATCATTTTAATCCAGTTTTCTGACTTTCTTGACCATATTTTGAAGATATCCCCATTATACAGAATCCGGGTACCACAAACATCAACTTTCTCCAATCAGTGTGGAGACCACAGCTCCTAGAATCCCCAGCCAGCATGGCCCATATTTTTGGAGAACAGCAGACTCCATAATGCCTACTTATCAAAAACAACACCATACAAATATATACTGAACCAATCTTACCTAGTGTGCTGCTGTTCTGATGCATTGGATTTATATTCCCATTATCTGCAGCAGAATTAAATGGTTTGGAGTGTACCAGTCTCTTTCTCTACAGGTTTACTAAGAAGTAAGCCCTATTAGTGTGTATTTATATAGGTTTGGGGCTCTGAATAACTTGTTTCAGCAAAGGGAAGCTCAACTTTGGCTGGAAATTAAATAGGGTTGACTGATTTCCAAACTCTTCTTAAAAAATTCTGCATAGTTTTAAGAAGCCACCATGAGCCAACCCTAACTCAAAGGCATCTTTACGTTGGCATATCTAAATAATTCATGTAATTTATTCAGCAATCTTAAGAATTTTTGCTATTACCATTTGTCAGGGCTCTTGAAAATGCAGCTGGTTAAAATGTTCCCAGTTATAAGTAGAGTAGAATGTACTTATTATTGTTGCTGTTACGTTATTATTATTTCATATCCACTTTTGATGTCCAAATTGAAGGAGTTGAAATAACTAATCAATCAACAAAATATTGCAGATAAGGGGATTGGGGTATGGGAGCCCAACCCCCTTATCTGCAATATTTTGTTGATTAGTTAGTTATTTCAACTCCTTCAATTTGTCCTAAAGAACAAAACTGAAACATTCTATTTTATATTCAGGTTTTAACATTTACCAGACATAATTTCTCCCTTATTTTTCTGCCTCAGCCTCTACTGGATCCTAAGCACATTGCATGACTCACACATATTATTATCGCTAGCATATGGTTAAATGAACAGCAGTCTGTCATTTTCAAGATACATTAGATTTCCCCACAATCTACGGCTGCTTTGTGCATAGATGATGCGTGATATGTGTGGTCCAGAACCCAGAAGGGTGCAAGACTCCCTGATTTCTGACACCCTCCTTAAATGAGGGGTACTCTGTGCTCTCTGAGCTTGTTTTCTTGCAGATGTTTATTACCCAAACTAGGCAGTGGTGGGATTCAGCTCATTTGGGAGAACCGGTTGTTAAATTGCTGGCTGGCCCCGCCCTACCCCACCCCTTCCAAGAGTCCCCACGCGCCCCATTTTGGCTTCCAGGTAAGTGCAGGGTGGCCTATTAGGTTCTGGGCCTAGTAGGCCTCCCTGCAGCCTCCTGGGAGCAAAATCGGGCCCCACACTCCGTTTTTGCTCCCAGGGGATTGCAGGAGGCTGAGTGCTGCCTGTCACACTTCCTGGCCACGCCCACCCAGCCAGTCATTAGGGCAGAGAACCAGTTGTTAAATTATTTGAATCCCACAACTGAAACTAGGTAATATCATCAGTGCACTCTGGAGCATCAAGAGCACAGATGGATGATATTACCTAGTTTGGGTAATGAGACATCTGCAAAAAACAACCAAGCTCAGAGAACATCAAGCCCCCTTAATTCAACCCTGAGCTACAAATATTCTCCTTTATTGGTACCATCCTTAAACATTTTTTTTAAAGGGACCCTAAAAGATTTCATGGAACTTCAATCCCTTTGTCCAGCTTGTATCATCGCAATCACACAAAAAAGGAAGAAAATGCTCAGATTTGTGTTAAGCGCTGGATACTCCATTATCGGCACTAAGTGCTAGATTTTCCGTTATCGGCACCTTAGGCTGGCAGGCAGCGGGCAATCTCAGAAGATACGGGCAATAAAGGGTTATCCTATGCCCCTTCCTTACTGCCCCCCCCCCTCCAGCTGCAGCAGGCCTTGATCCTGAAATAATGGTTACTGTGGCAACAAGGTTGACAAAAGGAGCCCAAAGCTTGCTGTGGGGATTCCCAGGATGGGGAGGAGAGAAAGGAAGATAAATAGGAGATGCAGGGCACTAGCCCAGAGTGAGTCAGGGAGACAGGGGGAAGCAGTGTGAATGCAGGATGAGTTGTGTCAGCATGCCAGCCTGGGCACACCCGGCAGATACAAGACCACACTGGTGAGTGGCCTACTTTCTGGTGCAATACTGTAAAGTAAACTAGATTTCTGGCTTGCTTTTTGATTTTTTTTTTTTAGGACTGCATCCATCTCCTTTAAAGCTCAAAGGGGAACAGTTGAGGAGTTACTGTGCATGAGAAAAAATGATGCAAAAGGAACACTACAGATACTTACAGGGCTCCAGCAAGGCAAATACATGTAGAAATAGGGTTCTAAAAATGTTCTGCATCAGAACGGGGCCTGCAAATATTTTGTACAAGAACAGGGCCTGTTCATGGACATCGTATGCAAAACTGTGTGTGCATTTGTGGGCAGGTGTGTAAAAACAATCTGTGCATCAGTGTGATTTTTTTCTTTTTCACAGGTAGCCCCTCCACAGAGCTTATCTCTTTAAGCTCCAACTGGCCACAGAATATTAAACCCTTTCAAGACCTCACCTTCTTAGTGACCCCAATCTCCAAGCATCAGACAGCAACCCAAGGAGAAGGCAGTGACCCAGACACACATGGGAAGGGGAGGGAGCAACAGCTGCCAGGTTTCATTTTTGCACTGCAGAGACAGCAATTCTTGATGCACAACTGAGAGTAAGAGACTACTCTGAAAGATTGCAGAGACCCAATCTTTCAAGCATTTCCCCCCTATATCTTTTTTTTTGCATCCAGATTGCATCAGTTTGCATTCTTAGTGCAGTTTGCATTCTTAGCGCCACAAAACAACGCAGTCCTCAAATTTTGTCAAGATTTTTTAAATGCAGCATATCCTTGTAAGATGTCCTAACTAGATACAGGATACAGCAAAGCAATATTCTTTGTACAAGCCAAATTATTAAAAGTATATTTTTGGAGGAAATGTGCTTATGCGCTGTCTGGATTTTAGCATCTAATAACATCTATTTAGCATCTGTGATTATTCAACTTCTGCCAATTTATTTCCAGAGTCAACCCACTTCCTCTTGTAAGTTGTTAGCAGTAATCATGTACACCTAAGCTATTCATATAGGTAGAACTGCAATGGCCACTGTAAACCACCATCTTCTATTCATGCCATTTGTAGAATTGCTTAGTGTATCACAATCTAGTGCTCTCCAGATATGCTGGATTCATTTTGTAGTTGTTAAGTGGAATGGCCTTGTTGTATGGTTATGAGGATTGAAAGCAACTCATATGTTGATTGACAGGTTGAAGGTGGTGTAGCTTTATGCTATTATAACATGCATTTCCTCACTGCTGATCCATATTAGGGGCTGCTCTTGTGCTGTGCAGGAAAATATATGTTATGAGCATGATGCATAAAGGAAGTGAGTTTACCTATACAAAGGAAAACGGTATGGAATAAATAAAGCCAGGCTGGAATCTGCCACATTAACAATTATGACTCAAAAATGGTGCTTTCAGTTTACCTGATTCACACAAACCTCACTGAACCATAAATGTGTTTGGGTTGGGTTTGATCCCGTGTATTCTATGAACACAGCCATTTGTGATTGTAAATTGGTGTTACTCAACCTCAGCCACTTTTTAAGAGGTATGGACTTCAATTCTCAGAACTCCCTAGCTAGCCATCCCAACCTCCGGGCCGCAGCCCACTACCAAGCCTTGAGCTGTTCAGAACTGGGCCAGGAAGGAGTTGTGTTTACAAAACACAACACAACACAATAAATCCAGCAACAAACCTGCTTAAAGCAAAAGGAAAGTATTAATACAGAAGCTTTTGTAAAGAGAAAAACCCCATGAAATTAGTTTGAAGAGTCAGTACTGTGCAAAGTTGATAAATCTGCCTGGTTGAATAGATCATTTGTAGAACTCAGCAGAAGGGAGTTTGGCCTGTAATCTTTTATGTACAGCTTATATATAAACATGTCCCGGTGAAGCCTGGCTGATTCATCAGTGGCCTGAATCCCACACATCCATTTCTGACAGGATATGACCTTTATCTCCTCCAGAAGTTCTCAATGTTCTCATTGTTTTCTTAATATTTCCTCTTGCAAAGTCATTCTCCCTTCCCTTCTCCATCAAACCTACCTGCACTTCACGATCCCCATACTTCATTGGGTTTTTGCTATTCTGGCATTTCTTCCGCAGTTTCTTCAGCTCAGTCTGACACTTTTCAATTGATTCAGCTTTGGCACGATGTTCTGCTTGGTATTTTTTCAGGGTAGCCTAGAAGTTGGGAAACAGGAGTAAACAAAGCACTATGATCAGATCAACGTTGAAGGTATAGGATATGCCATGATTTTCATATCAAAGCACAGATATTTCCTAAATTGCTGTCAAGTTCTGAATCCTTTTCAGCCAAAAACAGATGGCCATGCAGATAGTCCTTGCCTACTGTCTGCTTTGTTTAGTGACTGTTCAAAGTTACAATGGTGGGGGGGGGGGGAAGCTTTGTGACCAATCCTCACGTTTATGACATGCAGCATCCTGCAGTCACATGACTGTCTTTTGTGACAAGGAGAGTTCATAGAGAATGGAAAAGTAAAATCCTAAGTGATGTTTTGCCAGTCCCAATTGTATAACTAAGCGAGGACTATCTGAATGTTGACAAGAAGGAAAGTTGTATCTAACAGGATGGGGAATCAAAATCTATGCCAAATCAAGATACTAGATTTCACATGTTGGTGTCCTCCAGATGGATCAGACTTTTAATTGACTGGAAGATTCTGGGAATTGAAATCCAATATATGTGTTGGATATTAGATTTGGAAAACTGGGTTCCCTGAGGAATGCTGGCTGACTTAACTGTCAGGCGCAAAGAATCAGGACCTTTTGTAAGGTTGCAGGATAGAGTTATTCAAGCCTATATACAAGAATGTGGTCAACTAAAGTTCAACACAAAATTGGTGCCGGATAAGGGTCAATGGAATTCAAGAAAGGTTGGACTTGAGGACTTGTTATGGGAATGCAACATGCTTAACTCCATCCACCAGCTCTGTCTGCTCTTCTGCTACACTAATTCAAGAAACCCCAAACTTAAAGCTGGGCTCTCTTTAAGCCATGTTTAGTTTTGGCTTACCACATTATGTCAACATGGTTTATGACAGCATGCTATGCGAATGCAGCCATTATGGACTGGATAAAATATATAATAATGAGGAAGAGGTGGCGGTCAGCCACAGAGAGATAAATTTGAAATGGTGGACCAGAGAGATGTAGATGAATCTTTTCATTTACCATCAGATATTTGATATCCAGCTCCAGTTTGTGTTCCAGCTGGGATAGCATCTCAGAGTGGAAAAACTTCAGCTAAGAACAAGGGATGAGAAAGCAGAGAAGGGCAGATGACAATTGGGCAAAGGGAGATCAGTGCTTCTTCCTCCCTCCCCTCTCTTTTGAGTCCCAGAAATGGCTGTGAGACATTGACATGGTATTGGGAAAAATGGGCCTGCAGGACAAAAGAATAAGCAGGCTATTAATCTAATATGGGCAGGTCTGGGTGCTGGGCTACTACCACATACAGATACTCACCGTCTCCTCCAACTGTACTTGCATCTGCCTGTGGACTTCAGCCATCTGGAATAAGGTGTCACCTGAAGGCCAAGACAACTGAAGGGTTAATGCACCCAAGGCAGTCCCTCTACATTTAAAGATCCTTTTGTACCCTGCTTGCTTTCTCTGTCCCAGGGTAATCTCCTTTGGAATTAAATCCATTCCCTGATGTTATCCGAAGAAACAGCTTTCAACTGGAACCAGCAAAGCAAGCCCTTTCATGCTCAACTTCAACAACTTTAATGCTGGCTGGGGAATTCTGGGAGTTGAAGTCCAGACAGCTTAAAGTTGCCACGGTTGAGAAACCCTGCTCTAAAGAGATTTGGAGACAGCTGTGTATGTTCTGCCTTGAGTCAGCAACCCGCAATCTATATGCTTTAGTTATGGTACGTTTTAAATTTAAAGAGATTAAAGAGCCTTGGTGGCACAGCAGATTAAAGTGCTGTTAAGTAGCACCAGCTGCCTGCAATTACTGCGAGTTCAAATCTCACCAGGCTCAAGGTTGACTCAGCCTTCCATTCTCTCAAGATAGGTAAAATGAGGACCTGGATTGTGGGGGCAATAAGCTGACTTTGTATAAAAAAGAACACCGCTTGGGGAGGCCCGAAAGCCCTACTAAGCAGGTATATTCAAAAGTATGAAGGCTATTGCTTAACGCATTGTAAGCCGCCCTGAGTCTCCGGAGAAGGGCGGCATATAAATCGAACAAACAAATAAATAAACAAATAAACAAACAAATAAATAAATAAATTTATGTAATACAGGGGTTCACAACCCCCCAGCCGCAGCACACTACCGGGCCGCGGGAGAAATGGGCAAGTGTGTGCATGTGAAGCTCCAGTTGTGCGAGTGGAAGGCACTTGCGCTAATGGGTGGTGCTTCATTCATGTAAGCGCTCTCCATTCACGCAAATGAAGCTTTGCACGTGAGCACAAGTGCCCTCTACTCATGCGACTGGAGCTGCTCGTGCAAATGGAGCTTCACATAAGAACAAAGGCAACATCCGCTCATGCGTGAAGCTCCATTCGTGCGAGAGGAGGGTGTGCACACATGATACATGCACAAATGTGGCTGTGCAAGCATGTGCATGCCACTCACACACAGCCACACACACCGCACCAGGTTGGGCTGCCGAGCTGGAAAGATTGGGGACCACTGATGTAATATGCAGGTAATCCTCAATTTACGACCATTTGTTTAATAGCTGTTCAAAGTTATGACACTGCTGAGAAAAGTGAATATGACCAGCCTTCACGGTTATGATCATTGCAGCTTTCCTGTAGTCAGTTGATTGCAATCTGGGCACTTGGCAACCATCTCGTATTTATATTTGAACAATCCCGGAGCCACATGGAAAATGGCAGGGAAGGTTGCAAATCATTGTCATGTGTTGCCTTGCTTAATAACTGTGACAAAAAGGTCATAAAATCAGGTGCAGTCATATGATACCTCACTTAACAACCATACCACTTAACATTTTCCAGTCCCAATTGTGGTTGAAAATCAAGGATTAACTGTACAGGTAGTCTTCGATCTACAACCAAAATAGAGCCCAACATTTCTGTTGCTAAGTGAGACATTTTTTAAGTGAGTTTTGCCCCATTTTATGATCTTTCTCACCACGGTTGTTAAGTGAATTACAGCAGTTGTTAAGTTACTAACATGGTTGTTAAGTGAATCTGGCTTCCCCATTGACTTTGCTTGTCAGAAGGTCACAAAAGGAGAACACATGACCCCAGGATACTGGAACCGTCATAAATATGAACCAGTTGCCAAATGTCTACATTTTTTAACATATGATTATCAGGATGCCACTATAGTCGTAAATATGAAAAACTGTTATAACTTATTTTTTTCAGTGCCATTGTAACTTCAAATGGTCACTAAGTGAACTATTGTAAGTCAAGGACCACCTGTATATTTTTTAATATCCCCACATTAAAAAAAAATACAAGTAGTTAGAAATAACTTAAGAGACATGCAAAAATCTATTGATGTAGAACAGTCTTTCGCAACCAGTCCCCTCCAAGCGTGCCAGATATTTACAAGTCCCATCATCCACAGCCAGAAGAGCATCACGTCTAATGTTGTCCTTGCCATTTACTAGTCTAGATCCACCAGCCTGCCTACACTTAATTTCATTTACAAAATATGTTTTAATTAAACCCATGAATGATAATGTCCTCTGCTTTGTAACAAAACGTTTGCTACAAACATAATCTGCATTCCAACAACTCCTGTGGTCCTCAAGGAAACTCTGGAGGCATTCATAGAAAATAAAATGCTAAAAATCCCAAAGCCCCCAAAACAACTTAAAAGTAGCTTACCGATAGTTATATAATTAACTGCATCAGCAATAAGCCTGTTCTTGGGCTGTACCATACTTGTCCCACAGGTACTTTTTCAAGAGGCCACTGGACTTTCTCGTTTTTCTTTGAAGACATTTCGCTTCTCATCCCAGAAGCTTCTTCAGCTCTGACTGGATGGTGGGGAGGATTAATACTCCTTGCAAACAGCTGGTCATTTGCATTCTTTTAGAGAGTCCTTGAGGCCATCTGGAGGTTTGTCTGTGTGATCAGGGTCACCTGAATGGTGCAAATGGGCGTACAGCCTTTTTGGAACTGCTGAAAGGACTGTGTTGTAGATTGGCATAGATGCCATCTTGTTCCTCCCCCTCTGTTGAGAGAGGGCTGTTCGATTTTGACATAGATGGCCTCTTTGATCCCTCTTTCAAACCAGCGGTCCTCTCTGTCCAAAATGTGGACTTTGCGGTCTTCAAAACAGTGGCATTTATCTTTTAAATGCAGATGGATTGCCAAACCTTGTCTTGACGGGTTTATTCTCCTATATTGTGCCATGCGTTTATGAAATGGTTGTTTTGCTTCCCCAATATACAGATCTGCACATGTCTCACTGCATTGTACTGCATATTGGATGAGAAGCAAAATGTTTTCAAGGAAAAACAGAGGAAGTCCGGTTGCCTCTTGAAAAAGCACCTTTGGGACAACCATGACCTGACTTAGAATATTTATAGACATATTTACTGATCTTTGGAGGTGGGTGGGTTCTGACAATAATTAAATATTTTTTTAAAATCCTTATTTTTCTCTCAGTTGGAAATGGCATGTTTGACCATTCTTCCTTAGTACAAAACTGTACAGCAGAAGCAAAATTTCCCAGCTGATTCTGCTGAACACATAACTTAAGTTTTTCATTTCAGTTTATCTTAAATACATGGAGTTGCTTCTCTCTGGGGTTGGTTTCCATGATGCCACCAGTATAATTTGGTTGCTAAATTATAAAGGTACATGATCACATAAAATACATATGCAAACCAGAAAGGGGGAAAGTGAACAGGTCGCAATGCCAATCTTCATCATGTAAATCAGTCTTTCTCAAGTTTGGCAACTTTAAGACATCTGGACTTCAATTCCCAGAATTCTCCTGCCAACAATACTCAGGCCACTATATCTGAGCTGCAAAAATCCAGACAGCAGTTAGATGGCCACACAGCCATGCAGAAAACACTATATGTAATCGTCAACTTATGACTACAATTGAGTTCCAAAGTTTCATTGTTAACCAAGGCAGTTGTTAAATCATGCCTTATTTTACGACCTTTTTTGCAACACAAGTGAATCGCTGTAGTTGTTAAGTGAATCATGCGGTTATTAAGCAAATCTGGCTTTCCCCATTGATTTTGCTTCTTGGAAGATGGCTGGGAAGGTTACAAATGATGATGAGATGACCCCGGGACAATGCAACTGTCATAAATTCATGCCAGTTGCCAAGAGCATGAATTCTGATCCCGTGACCCTGGGGATGCTGCAATGGTCATAAGTATGAAAGATGGTCATAAGTCACTTTTCAGTGATATTATAACTTCAAATGGTCACTACACGAATGGTTGTAAGTTGAGAATTATCTGTATTTCTTCCCACTTATTGCCTACTTGGAATTTTGTACGCTAGACATGTAGCCTGATTGATCAACTCTGTCCAAAGCTATTTTAACCTTCCCCAACACACACAAATACACTGCTACTGCATTTCCTTTGTCAATACTGGCTAAGAATTCTGGGAGTTGAAGTCTCAAAGCCTCCGAAAGCTTAGGGAAGGTTATTTGTGTTGCACTTTGTGAAGCTCTATAGAAAATCTACAGCAAAGTAAAAAGAATTGGTGGTAAAAAGAAACCAGGCCATCAAAGAACATGGCGGCTGGACCAGAGGTGGTATTCAACAGGTTCTGACCAGTTCTGAAGAACTGGTAGCAGGACCACCTCTGACTGCCCCCGCCCCCTTCTATTCTCTGCCTCCTGAGTCCCAGCTGATTGGGAGGGAATGGGGACTTTGCAGTAACCTTCCTCTGGAGTGGGGTGGGAATGGAGATTTTACAGCATCCTTCCCCTGCCACGCCCACCAAAGCCATGCCACACCACGCCCACAGAACTGGTAGTAAAAAAATTCAAATTCCATCACTGGGCTGGACACTATCAAAGCTGAAACCAACCAGAGCAAATAAATAGTGCAAGATCGGAAGATGTGGTGAGACCTGGCCCACAGAATCAGATGGATAACATCATAGAAAATCTAAATTCTCCTGTTTGTCTCTTACTGGAACATTGGCGAAGCCATAAAGAATTCTCCACAAGAAGTGTGCCACAAGAGGTAACATGGTTTGTTGTTTTGGAAGAGACAAAATAGATCAGTCAAGAAACCTACCCAGCTCTTTGGATCCTTGGCTGTCACTGGCCAACTCACCAAGTTTCACCAAAGCATCAAAGTAGCCTTTGGCAGCAACAGTAACCCCTGTAAAGGTGGACAGGGAGTGGGAGAGAACAGGCATCAAATAATGAAATCTGAATACAGATGTTTCTCCTTCAAAGGACCAATGCTGACCTGATTCAAAGGCAGTGGGTTGGAATGGGGTATTCCCTTACCTGAGAGGGCTTTTTGATAACTTTTCCCCATGGTAACAAAATTCCTTAAACTTGGATTGAACTGGTCCAGAATCACCTTGTCAGAATAGGGAAGAAAATAAAACATAAAATATTCTAGCCCAATACAAAATTAAGCACCTCCACAATCTCCAGAGAAAGCATCAAATGTATTGTCCCAAAGGTGTTTTTTCAAAAGGCAACTGGATTTTCTTTGTTTTTCCTTAAAGACATTTCACTTCTCATCCAAGAAGCTTCTTTAGTTCTGACCGAATGGTAGAGAATGGAAGGATTTGCATTCCTTGACCGCAAGGAATATAAATATAAATCCTTCCATTCTCCACCATTCAGTTAGAATTGAAGAACCTTTCTGGATGAGAAGCAAAACGTCTTCAAAGAAAAATAGAGAAAGTCCAGTTGCCTTTTGAAAAAGCAACTTTGGGACAACCATGACCTGGATGACTGAGAATCTCTATAGATCTAAGATGTTTTTACTTTCCCAGTATAATCTAACAGGAATTTAAAAATACATAAACTTTGGCAAGATCACCTTTAGCAACCTCTGAGATTGAAAGTGGATGTAGCTTTTTTGAAAAAAGATCCAATATATGTATAACAGCCATATTTTCTTTGAAACAATAAAAGATAAACCTGAAAAAGTGGCATATCTTAAAGAGGTTCATAATGAGAAAAGTGTGATTGTATATATTTATAACTTTGCTTTACAAATGAAAATTTAAGAGGAAAACCAAGAAAAACTTTACAAAAAGCACATATTCTAGTATCTAAAATCAAACTATATGTGCATTTATTTTATAAATACAGTTTAATTTCCCTATTTTTCACATGAATATGAAATATTTAATTGTTACTATTTGTATGATAAAGGTTAAATAACCCAAATAAAGGACAAAGGTGAGTTTTTGGAAAGTAAATCTAAAGGACAGCTTTCTGGAGGGAAAATAACTCTTCTTTGGTCACTATAAATATATGTGAAAGAGGTTGGGGGGGAGAAATACATTGATCAGAAGTATGGAAAAGATGCAGAAGTGAGGAGAATATGATTTTGTGTGTCTTTGTATGATTGTGTGTGAACCTATTTCACCTAGCAAACTTCAAAAACAGACAAAGATTTGAATAAGAGGCTACAGCAGTTCTCCGTTGGCATATTTGCTCTTTATACTACAGTTGTCAGGGTTCCAAGTAACACTCCCAATGAAAGAATACTCTGAGGCTTGGTGTTCCTCAAAGTTTCTTTTTATTGAAGATGTCATATTGGCACATCTGGAAAAACCCAAATCTGAAAGTTTCCAGGTTTTCCCACCAAATTGAAAGTTCAAGTTCCTCCCCAGTACCCATGTCTATCACATGATCCAAGCAAGGCACCCTTGACTCTCTGAGAAAGGAATGTTATTTTGACTACATATCACCCATACTCTATGCAATCCCCCCTCCCATTTTCCCACAACAGAAAAATATGTCAGGCCTGAAGGCCCAAATGTAAAAGATGGCTTCCAGGTCTGACAACAGTGAGTTTCCAGGCATATTCAGACACAACCTGTGTTTCAGCTTTCTGGGTCCTAAACAGAACTATACCAGAGCTAATAATATTTTGGGTTATGTTTTATAATACTACAATACAGTACAGATAGTACTTGACTTACAAACACAATTGAGCCCAGCATTGTTAAGTGAGAGATTTGTTAAATGAGTTTTTACAACCTTTCTTGCCATAGTTGCTTATTTATTATTTATTTATTATTTAAAATTTTACACCACCCTTCTCCCAAAGGACTTAGGGCGGTATAACAATAAAACACACATATCCATAAAATTTAAAAACAGTTTAAAAAACATATTAAATAATTTGGCCCCAATCTTATTAAAAAGCTAAAACAACCGTTAAAATTCATGTTTGAGCAGCCCAGCTTGTTGAAACAATAGTGTCTTGAGGGCATGGCGAAAGGTGCGTAGGTCAGGGATCATACGTATCTCCGGGGGCAATTCATTCCAGAGGGCTGGTGCCCCCACAGAGAAGGCTCTCCCCCTGGGGGTCGCCAGTCAACATTGTTTGACCAACAGCATCCTGAGGAGTCCCTCTCTGTGGGAGCGTAATGGCCAGTGGGAGGCTATTGGTGGCAGAAGGCGATCTCATAAGTACCCAGGTCCTAAGCCATGGAGCTTTAAAGATGGTAACCAGCACATTGAATCGTACCCGGAAGACCACCGGGAGCCAGTGCAGCTCGCGCAGGAGAGATGTTACATGGGTGCGCCATGTTGCTCCCATAATCACCTGCACAGCCACATTCTGGACCAGTTGGAGCCTCTGGGTACTCTTCAAGGGGAGCCCCATGTAGTGAGCATTACAGTAGTTGTTAAGTGAATCCCTGCAGCTGATAAGCTAATAACCTGGTTAAGTGAACCTGGCTTCCCCATTAACTTTGCTTATCAGAAGGTCACAAAAGGTGATCACATGATCTTGGGACACAGCAACGGTTATAAATATGACCTGGTTGCCAAACACCTGAATTTTGATCACATGATCATGGAGGATGCTGCAAAAGTTGTAACTGTGAAAAACAGTCATAAGTCACATTTTTCAGTTGTAACTTTGAACGGTCACTAAATGAACTGTTGTAAGTCAAGGACTAGCTGAATTATAAAAGTGAGGATAAGGGTGCAAATACTCTCAACTCCTTTTTATTCTACTTCAGAAGTGGACGATCCTCTTGAAAGCAAAGGTTAAATATTTGGCCTGGGGGGAGGGCAATCAAGGGTTAAAATAGGAGCCTTAGGTCATATAGGAACATAACATCCCTTGAAGCCCCATAAAAGGTGAAAGACACTGACATTTTAAGAAGCGAAAACAGTGCCTAACAGTTGCAAAAAGGTGTATTGGGGTCCACGCATAGCCATACATGGTTCACCTCTCTCTCATTATCTCAGATCATGCAAGTGGTGGACTGATGCTTAGCAGGAGTTGAAAAATGAAGATGGTACCCACAATTGTCAATCAAACCCTTGCCTTTTTTTATGTGTGTTTGACCCCTTCCCTTCAGACATCCCTAATGCCTAGAGAGAAAAAGGAGCATTATAGTGGAGTACATGTGGATAGATGAAGAACAGCAACTGGATAGGAACAAGAATGGATGAGCCACAGATCACTAGAACGGGCTAAAATGTACTGGTGGCAATGGTGAAAAGAATGGATAGAGGAAGCCTGATTGAAAAATGGCAAAGGGGAGAATTTATTTTATGAATTATCTACACATCTGGCAGAAAACAGGGGCAACCACACTTGTGGTTGAGTTTGGCTAAATGGTCTGTTGTAGTGCCACTAAAAAAACTTCCCATTTATGGTGGGGCCAATATGGAGGGTAAAAAAATTCCAGATGTGATGAACACACAGATCTTTCTCGAAGTCACGGTCCACCACTTTTTATACCTGTCCATCACAAAAACCGAGCTGTTATTTTGACTTTTCCAAACTCTATCTCCTCTTGAACAGACCTGCCCACCTATAAGCTTGAAATTGCATCAACAGTTGGTAGATGAGTCACAGGAATCTTTACGAGATAAGAGTGCATCTGTGCAAATCCCTGGCATACGTGCTTGGATACCATTGACATGCTCTTCAGGGGGAACATTTCCTGCCTGCAAAAAATCCAGCCCTGTAGAGAGACATTGTAGGTTCTTCAAGACTAGAGATGCTGATCTGTTCTTGCAGAGATACTTTTAAAAAAATTAATGCAGAGAAATAGCATCCCCTCTTGAACTCAGAAATAATACAAAAGTCAGTCAGTACATTCCTGCCACATGTGGCTGCATGTTTAATCCAGCCATGTGTCATCACCTAGAGCAGGAGTCTCCAACCTTGGCAACTTTAAGACTTGTGGACTTCAACTCCCAGA
>WNWU01013574.1:2094720-2195932 GCA_012654045.1 Ptyas mucosa
AAGTCTATACTAGCTTCCTTTCTAGGCATCTCCTTCTTCTTGTCAAAGTCAACAAAACCAACAGCCAAACCATAAACAGTAACTATTATGAATGAAGGCAAATATACATATCCCAGCATAATGTTGCAAGATGCAACCTAGGTTGGTCACCGGGACCAGAGGTTTAGTCTTCCAAGCTATTGGATTCGTGCTTGAGTCCATCCACAGGGAATTTCTGTCTACCGGAATGTGCACAAGTTCGAAACCTCGTAAGACTAAACCTCTGGTCCCAGTGACCAATCCAGATTGGATCCTGCAACTGTAATTATTATTTTTAGAAGCATGTATCCACTACTCATTGTGAAACAGGGTTAGAGTGCAGTTTTGGTCCAGAAAGATCAGGATAAACATTTGTCATTCAACCAATGGGTTTAATAAAATCTCCATCTCATTCTGTTCTACCCTATAGGCTTGTTGTAGGTCCTATATCCTTGGCCTTACTGCAAAGACTGGCATACAATATTCCCATAATTTAAGAAATATTGGTGAGCATGAACATAGTCCAGCTTCCCATAGGCCCGTGATGGCGAACCTATGGCACGCGTGTCACAGGTGGCACGCAGAGCCATATTGGTGGGCATGTGAGCATTGCCCTAGCTCAGCTCCAGTATGCGTGCACACACTGGCCAGCTGATTTTTCGGGTCTTCTGGGCCCACTGGAAGTCGGCAAATGAGCGGCTTCCGGCTTCCGGGGGGTGGTGGGGAAGGCTGTTTTTGCCCTCCCCAGGCTCTTAGAAAACCTCTGGAGCCTGGGGAGGGCAAAAAACAGGCCAAGCGGGGGGGACATGGGGGGGGGGTCATGCATGCATGCGCGAGGGGGCAGGGCACATAGTTATGGGTGTGGGCACACATATGCGTGACCCCCCCCCGCTTTTGGCATGCGATGGCAAAAAGGTTAGCCATCACTGCTGTAGGCATTACTATCCTCATGATTCCAATTCTGCAGATCTTAAAGGAGCTTTTCTCCACCCACTCGCACAAAAGGATGGCTTCGCCCTATGTCATGCTAGACGTAGCTTTCCTGAGTTATGGCAGCAACAAGCATGGAGCAACAGGAACCCTGGCTGATGCGTGTTTCCTTTACAGATAAGGAAACAACCCATTCAGTCGCCATCAAGATAATTAGGGAAGGGGAACCAAATGTTTTAAAGGAGGGCGAGCAACAAATGGGTTAAGTTTCGTTTTTCATCCCCAGCCAAGCTGGAAGGGGGGTGGGGGTGATTTGGCATGAAATTTCCATCGTTTCCATTGGTTGGAGGAGAACACCACCACCAAACTCTTCCATCTTCACCAGAACCTAACCTGCCAAGTTCCCTGCCTTCTTGTATTGATTTATTTTCTTCTTATTATTGAATTTATATTCTGCGGTGTGTGTTTCCTCCCCCCCCCCCCCACGTGCGATCTCGAGGAAACTTTCCTAGACATTCTGCCGGTTAGTTTCAAAGAAGGAACCGAGTTTTTTTTTTAAAAAAAAAATCTTTTGACGAAGTTTCCCCAAATTGTTCCAGCCATACACCCAAAATTCACGGTGGGTTCGGGCTCAAACCATGAAGCCGAAGCAAAGGCAAAAAGCTTTCAATCGACATTCGACGCAATGGGCGCCCTGACCGCTACAAACCGTTAAATGTATCCGCTAATAGTAATAATCCGCATCAAACTTTTTTTTCCCCCGGCTCTGCAAATTTCTCCGTTTGGTTTTAGTAATTAGGCAGTGGATTTTTAACAGAAAGAAAGGGAAAACTTGCTAGCTCCTGGTATTAATTTTGCCTTGAAGTCTGGCATTTTCTCTGCATCCAAAAGATTGTGGTGGGGGGGGGGGCGCAGCAGAGGGAAGGGGCTTCTGGAACATTATGTCCCAATTCCTCTTTCCACGCACCTCCTGTTGCTTCTACCACCACCACCCCCACTCCCACCCTCCGATTTTTAGGAGGCGAACAAAAGACTGCGAAGACCGACCAGAAAGCCAAAATGTATGATCCAGCGCAGAACCAAGGCGGAAGGGGAAAATGAAAAGATAAACTTGGATAACGAATTGAGTCTGGGGAGCAGGAAGGGGGGTATATGCTATGCCTGTGGGGGGGGGAGAGAGAGAGAGAGAGAGAGAGGGGGGAGGGGGCGAGGCTGGGAGGGATCGATCGATGGACCAGCTAATTTGCGGAGGTGGAATAAACAGGAGAAGAGAAAGACGAGGGAGTCGTGGAAGGAAATCCAAGGAAACGGAGGAGGAGGAGAAGGGACGGGAGGGAAAGGAAGACAGAAAGAAGTTTTGGAGAAGAACCTGTAGCAAAAGTATACGGAGTGCGGCTTACCCGATAGACGTTTTCGGTCAGCCGGTTCACCTCCTCCGAGCGGGACATGATGCCTCGGCGGTCAGGGAGCGCCAGGGGCCTGGACGGGCGGGCTGGAAAGGAGGTGGGGCGGGTGGAGAGCAAGGGGTGGGTCTTAAAGTGGGGGACGTAAAAGAAGGGAAGAAGCAGCTGGATCCACCAGGGAGCAAAAAGTCAAAAGCGGCGCCGATCTCAGCTGTATACTCGACACGCCTACCAAACACAGGTTTTAGGGCTGCAGACTTGGCCTGCAAACATACGGATGGCCACTAGTGGCGCTCCAGATGTTTGCAGCCCGGATCTGAGAACCTTTACACGTCCTGCTCCAATGAAGCGGGGGAAAGCGGATCAACTACTCCCCGAATCTTCAAAGCGGGCTAACATGTATGTGTGAGTCTATACATACTTGATAATAAGTTTCCTGGCTATGCTGGAAGTCTGTAGTGCGGCGGTTCCCAAACTTTGGCAGCTTGAAGATGTGTGGCTGGGTGGGGAATTATGGGAGTTGGAGTCCAGGCGTCTTCAAACGGCCAAGGTTGAGCAACGGTGCTGTAGAGCAAATTCGACTTTAAGGGAACTTACATGCTTACAAAAAGTTGCTAATGGCTACAGGTGGTGGTTCACCATCACCGTCATCCCAGCCGTTGTCTATCCACTGCAGAGCCAGTCATTGTAGGATGAAGGCCTCTTCCACAAGTTTCCAGCCAATATGGTCTGGCTTTCCTTTGCCAGTTGGGCCCACAATACTTGCTGATGTCATCGTTCCATCTTGTGTAGGTCTTTTCTGTAGTATCTTTTTATCAAGTGGGATCCATTCTATGACTGCCTTGGTCCACCTGCCATCCATTCTTCTTGTTATATGATCAGCCTATTTCCATTTCAATTCTTTTCCTTTTTTAATGGCATATTTTTATTATATGAGAATAGAATAGACTAGACTAGACTAGACTAGAGTAGAGTAGAGTAGAATAGAATAGAATAGAATAGAATAGAATAGAATAGAATAGAATAGAATAGAATAGAATAATAGAATTCTTTATTGGCCAAGTGTGATTGGACACACAAGGAATTTGTTTTGGTGCATACGCTCTCAATGAACATAAAAGAAAAGATACATTTGTCAAGAATCATTAAGAAACACTTAATGATAGTCATGGGGAACAAATAAGCAATCAAACCATATTGGGAAACGGTCAATATAAATCATAAGGATACCAGCAACAAGGTTACAGTCGTACAGTCACAAGTGGGAGGAGATGGGTGATAGGAACGATGAGAAGATGAATAGTAATGCAGACGTAATGAAAAGATAGTGGTTATCCACCTTTATAGAAGGGATTTCAACCTTTTTCCAAAAGAACAAGCAAACTACAAATCCAGAACCTCATATGTCACTTACTTCACAGGTATAGACTGATTTTTTAAAAGAGGAGTTGTAAATCACTCCAGCACCTGGAGGGGTCAGCATCCTCTCTGGTGGGGCCAGGCACAAGAAGTTATCTTAGTATGATTGGGTCCTAGACTACATAGGGGTTGACTTGCGGTTCTCCATAAACAATATCAGATTACCAAATTAATGAAATAATATGCATAAGAATGCTGTATTATAAAGGACAGCCCCTTATTTCAAAAAGCTTTTCTGGGTTTCTTTTGGTCCTTTAATTTTTCCATATGAATGTTACCAGGTTATGCATAACCTTTCACAATCATGTGAAAAATATGGACACTGAATTGTGTGTTTAAAATAATTTTACCTGTAGTCATTTGATTTTAGATTTTATTTATTTATTTTGTACCCCACCTTTATTATTTTTACAAATCACTCAAAGTGGCAAACTTACCTAATAATCCCTTGTCTTCCTATTTTCACTAACAACTAACAATAAATAGGAAGAGAAAGGATGAGGATAATTGGCGTTTTTATAAAGTTTTGCTTTAAAATGCTCCTTCGTAAAGCAAAGTAATAAAAATTAACCATTTTTCTTTATCCTCATGAACCCTTTTTCAGGTTTCTCCTTTACTTTTTCCCAGAAAATATGGTCACCGTAAATAGCCACCACCACTGAAAAAGCACCAATGAGTATAAATCACTAAATTTGTTGACTAAAACAAACAAAGGAAATTGACCTCCCTGCCTGCCTCTTTCCCCCAGTCTCCTTGCCCAGCTGGATAGCCTTGGGAAAAGAGACTCGGCTAGTGGGTTACTTATCACCTACGATATTTTCTCTGCTGGCAAATGGCCTTGGGGAGAGGCCAACAATTTAATCCATGAACTCCTACTGTTTTGCCACTCCCCCCCACTCCTGCCAAGTGGTGGGTGCACTGCTGGAGAGAGAAATGAAGGAGAAGGACCTCCTACTTGGATTACCACCTCAGTAGAAATATAATTTTACCTGTACTCTTTTGATTTTAGATTTTGTTTATTTTTTTTGTATCCTACCTTTATTATTTTTGCAAATCGCTCAAGGTGGCAAACATACCTAATACTCCTTAGTCTGCCTATTTTCACCAGCAACTAACGATAAATAGGAAGAGAATGTATTATTATATTAGAATAGGCATTTTTATAAAGTTTTGCTCTAAAGTGCTCCTTCGTAAAGCAAAGTAGTAAACATTAATCATTTTTCTTGGTTAGTGGAAGACGGTTGGGGTGCCTGTAAGAAGGAGTAAATCATTCTTGGGATTAAGTAAAGAAATATTGGGCTCACATCCATGTTACAATGCAGCAGATTCTTAAAATTAACCTGAAATTGAAACCTGAAATTTCTCTTTTACGGTTATTGGAGATCAGGAGTTTGAAAAAAGATTTCTAACTTTGTCATTGTACATTGTACAACAATGTACATGTTGATTGCAGGAAGAATTCTACAGGCACAGTAGTGGAAAGATTGTCAATCCCCACAACAGAGGAATGAATGGAAAAATAGATGGAGCTAGCAGAGATGGCAAAATTGACTGTTTTAATTAGAGAAAAGAAGATATCCAGTTTTGTTTCTACTTGGAAACCGTTTCTGGACTTTGTGCTCAACGAAGAAAAAAAACATAAACTCTTGTTTTTGGGTTTTGCTGATTAATCCACAGGTAGCCTTCAGTTTATGACCAGAACTGAGCCCAAGGAAGGCAATTGTTAAGTCAGTTTTTCCCTATTTTACAACCTTATTTGCCACAGATATTAAGCAAATCATTGCAGTTGTTAAGTGAAACATGTGGACATTAAGTGAATCTGGCTTCCCACATTGATTTTGCTTATTGGAAAGCAGCTGGGTAGGTTACAAATGGTGATCACATGACCCCAGGACCAGTGGTGAGTTGCCCCCAGTTCGCACCGGTTCTATAGAACTAGTAGTAAAACTGGCGGGAGACTCCGCCCACCAACCCCTACGTCATCAAAATGCTTCCTGCGCATGCGGCGCGAGTGAAGCGAACACGTGCGCGGCTCTGTTGCGAACTGGTAATAAAGGTAAGTAGAACCTACCCCTGCCCAGGACGTGTGAATAGATACGAATTGCCAAACGCCTGAAATTTGATCACGTCTTTGGGGATGCGGCAATGGTTGTAAGTGTGAAAACCAGTCATAAGTCACTTTCTTCAGTGCTGTTGTCACTAAACAAATGGTTGTAATTCAAGGACTACCTGTAGTTTGTTGTTACAGAAATGACTAGTATCTGTTAAGTTGGAAAAGTAAAAAGTTGAGGCTAAAATTGCATTTTGCATTTTGCTGTGCTGAAAAATTTTGGAAGTCAGTCTTTTTTTTTTCTTTCTGCCTTTGCCTTACACCTTTTTCTCTCCTTTCTTTCCCTTCCTCATTTTCCTATTATTGTTTTTTTAATTTGTATTTTATAGCATGGTAATCTTAATAAACTTCTTCAAAAAAGGGGGGCGGGGAAGAAAGGGGGAGAGAAGAAGGGGTAAACATTAAGAAGAGGTTATGAATTTTCCATATTGACTACCAGGCAGAAATACTTACTAAATCCTTAGCTGGCTTATGCACTACACTCAATGACTTTGAGAGGTTATTATTTTTTATTTTGTCTCAGGCTGAAGACAATTTGAGCTGGTCCAAAGAATGGTGTGGCTAAGGATGGAGTATTTGTGCTATCTTTGTAAACAACCTCTTGTGTATTTCCCCTGCAAGGGAAGCGGGGCAGTCAAATACCTCCAATGCTCAACCTCTGTCTCCCATCAAATAATTCTCCGGTCACAAATTTTCACCACAAAGTTACATTTAGTTAAAGGCAGTTGAGACCACTTTCCTGAATTGTTTGCAGTAAGGTGTAGTTTGGACTCTGTGACAAACTCTTGGTTTTGGTATAGTACCACAAAGATCTGAATAGATCAGGGGTGGGTTCTAAATTTTTTTACTACTGGTTCTGTGGGCGTGGCTTATTTTGTGGGCGTGTCTTGATGATCATGTGACAATTCTTTAGGATTTAGCAGAGGTACTGACCTACCAGGCTTTTAACTGCTTGCAGAGCTGTACTGGTCTACTCATGTATTTTTGCAGGCACCGGTCTACTCATGTATTTTTGCAGGCACTGATCTACTCATTTATTTTTGCAGGCACCAGTCTACTCATATATTTTTGTAGGCACTAGTCTACTCATTTGTTTTGGGAGGCACCGGTCTACCACCAAACTGCCTTTTACCACTGATCAGCTGTAAGGTGGCCCTTTGAAGCCCCGCTGCAAGAGTTTAAACGTTTTTTTTCCTTATAGCCCATTAGCTGGGACTCAGGAGGCAGCAATAGATTGGGGGTGGGGCCAAATAAAAGGTAAGAATAACGTGGGGGATGGGGGGGCAGGGGGGCAGAACCGGTTCGGTGATGTTATATCGTCACAGCTACCGGCTTGGTGGAACCGGGCCGAACCGGAAGGAACCCACCACTGGAATAAATGGAATTCAGCTTGGTTCTCCTAAAGGGGGTCCATCAATGTAATCCAATTTACTTAAAGAATGACTGAAAAACAGGCTGCTGCTTTATAATTTTGCAGTTATTAAGAAGGTGGGTTTAACTGCTAGATATTTTCTGGTTTTCTTGATGGAGCAAAGTACCAGCCATCTTTTGGTTCTGGTATATTTTCTACAAAATAAATGCTCAGAGCCTACAATACAGCAAGGCACAGAAGGAACGAGAGCTTCCAAGCACAAGGTGTAAAATATTTCTCTCCAACCATCTTCTCTGGTATGCCTAAATCCAAGTTTTCCTTCTAGGCAGTAATAAATAACTAATTTGGCTGGGTTCCTTCTCTTGATTTTATTGGAATTCTTGGCGTGCAAATGTTTTTCATGTGTTTTCAGATTTGGCTTCCTTGGCTTAAGAAGGATTTTCTCATATCCCCATGTTCAAAACAGCATGGTCACCCAGTTATACCTTGTAATTCCGGATTAGCCCAAGATTTGTGAAACTCTGCATTTCTGGGGTTGGTCAGGAAAATCAAAGTATTTTTCTTTCTCTTTTTCTAGAACTGGGCTGAAGAAGTAGTTTTGGCTTTCTAAAGGTGAAGACTTCTGTGTGGCTAGATAAAGGGATTCTGGATCAATTAGAGGAGTTGATGGCAGCCTGTCATAATATCATGCATGTAGTCTCTGACATATGAGCATTTACTTAGCAATAATTCAAAGTTCCTGTCATGCCTGGAAGCCATATTACCTGTGTGCCTTGAGGATCCACAATTATACCATGGGAAGTTGGGAGGGGGGATTGCATGAGTGAAGTAGAGATAACCATAACAAACTTCTCTAAGAGACATTCAAGGCTATGGTGTCCGACAGCTGTGCAAAGAAGAAATTGGAGGATGTCTTCTGTTCGGGAAAGAACTGATTGGAGCTGTGTGGACATGTGGGAGATGTGGGCAAGGTCTTGAACTCTCTTGTGGGTGAGGAAAACCTGGAAGCTTTCAGATTCAGGTTTTCTCAGATGTTGCCAATGTGCCATCTCTAATAAAAGCCTTGAGGAACTTCAGGTCTCAGAGTTTGATTTCATTGGGGGTGTTACTTGGAACCCTGACATTAACTCGAATCTCCATTAAAATTAGAGCAGCTTCCCCCAGCCTGGGGAGCTGTTTGGGGTCCTGAGCCCCAAGTGCCAACCCAAACCAGGGCAACGCAAAGACACAGGGAAGATGGAGGAGGAAAAGAAGCCTATGGAGGGAGCAGCAGGCACGGGCTCAGCAGCGGTTCCTGAGACCCTCTACTCTCCATCTCCTGGGAAGGTGGAAGCGAAAAGGGCCGCGGAGGCTGCCCGCCAACTGGGTGCCCGGCCTAAGGAGCAGCTGCTGAAGCGAAGCTTGCAGCAGGACCTGGTAGCACAAGGCGAAGCCAGCAGGACAACCCAGCTTTGAGGAGCGATGTGAGAACCACGATGGGAGTTATCGCAGCTGCCATTATGCCGGCACTCCAAAGAATGGGGACTCCTGTCACCGTCACGCAGCCAATCCCTAGCTGGTCTGCTGGAGCAGTTGAGCCGACTCAGAGTAAGTGGGATGCCTCAGCATGCCTCTACCAAGTGACCAGAGTGGGCCTTGGCACAACCAACGTTCACCTTCCCGTGCCAGGGGCCAGCAGCCCAATGGGCCGAAACGGCAATGACTTTTCATTTGGTCCCAAGCTGCTCAACCCCTGGCATGTCCCTTCGGGTAAGCCCAGCTGGGAATTCCCACCGCTTGGGACTGTAACCCCTCCCAGCCAATCAGGCCGGCCATGGCATTCCCATCCAGTCGCAAGGGGCTTGGAGCCTGCCAGCTCTGCAGATGCCACCCGGGATGGGATTCCCAGCTGTGAGCCAAATCCCTCCTGGGTGGACTTACTATCCAGGCCACGGGTGGGTACAGTGCTAATGGACGTCTGCCTTAATGCCTCCGCAGATGCAGTTTCCTCAGCAAGCAGTCCATCCACAACCCGAAGCCGCGATCCCGCAGCAGGTGCTGATGAACCCACAGCAAGTCCAAGATCAGCAGCCAGCGCCTGCCACAGCGCCCCCCGCCTTCCGCGTGACCTTTGATGGGACCCCACGGAAACTGGAATACTTCCTGAATCAAGTCTGGGCCTACAGCGATCAGTATGGGAACCAATACCCCTCTGATTGTGAATTGATTTCAGCCATCACTGAAGGCATGAATGAGGGAGAAACAGCAGAGTGGATAGCTGAGCTTCATAATGAAGGGGCCCCGGAGCTAGAGGACGTGGACAACTTCGTCCAGCTGATGAGGGTGAGGTTCAGCAACGTCACCCAACAAGTGGAAGCAGAGCATCAGATCACCACACTGAGGCAAACTGGGAGGCCCACCAAAGAACTTATGTGAGAATTCCGGAGGCTGGCTGGGAAGCTACAGGACTGGCTGGAGCAACTGATGGTCCACACCTTCAAGGAAGCCCTGGACCTGGACCTGAGGCAGGCCTGTGGCATAAGGAGAATACCGACCCGAATACAAGCGTGGTATGAGAATGCTATGACCCTGGATCTGGACCTCCACCCTCCAAGGAAGCCGACTGCTGAAAAAACAGCTAAACAGCCCCTTGGGCAACGAGTGCAGCCGAAGACCGCAGAACCGCCACCTGCAAGGCCCGGGACCATCAAGTGCTACCAATGTGGTCAGCAGGGCCATCGAGCATCGGAGTGCTTAGCTCCAGCACCCTGCTCTGGGTGAAGTCCCCTGCTCGGGCGGGACCTAAGAAAACCCTGCGGAAACTACTGGACAAGGGACAGAGCACCAAGCAAGTGGTGGAGAGCTCCACCCAGCCCGCGGGATTGGAAGGGAGCCTGACCGGGGATTCCTCCTCCGTCTCCTCAGAGGAAGACAGTGGCGAGGACGACCCAAGGGTGAGTGGAACCATCCACCCCTTTGCCCTGAAGGTTACCCTAACGGCCCCCCAGACCGGAGCCCAGGGAGAAATGGAGGCGGTCATAGAGACTGGCTGCATGCGATGCCTAATTAGGCCCCACATAATCGAGCAACTAGGCATATGCACTTGCCCCCTCTGAGAGCCCATCAGCTTTGAGCTAATTGGTGGTGCCCCCGCCAACAGACTCAGGGAGCTCATTGTTAGAACTGGGGCGCCATGAAGAATTCCTCCAGTTTGTAGTTGCCCCCAAGATGACAGATCCCATAATCTTGGGGCTCTCAGGGCTCGATAAGTGGGGACCCACGATCTCCTGGGGTGGCAGCCACAGAAAGATAGTCATTGGACTGGGCCTGTTGCCACCAGTGATCGCTTCAACCCCCTTTTCAGGGGGGTTGAGAGGGACAGAGTTTTTCTCTCCACTTAATACATAAAATTGAGACTGCCTAGCAGGAAATTGGGACCAAAGTTCTTAGGTCCTTTTCCTATAGTAAAAATAATTAATCCTGTGACAGTGCAATTAAGCCTCCCTTGCATATTAGGGAAAATACACCCCGTATTTCATTGTAGCTTGCTGAAACGATCTGTTGGATCTAACATAAGATCCCAGACCTAACTGCCTCCCCCCTCCCCCATTGTGGTGGAAGGAGAGACCAATTACTAGGTAAAGAGCTCCAGAATGTATAGAGGTCAGTTGCAATACCTAATACAATGGAAAGGGTATCTTTTGTCTGACGCCACCTGGATAAAAAGCTGGAACGTCAAAGCAGATAGACTGATTAAACAATTCCATGATAAATACTCAGACAAGCCAAAGGGTTCTCCTGGGGGGGGGGGGAGGAGTGGTTAAATGTGGATAACTCCCTCGAATGTTATTTTCTTTACAGCACACGTGTCTCTTCTGAGGTGGGGGGGGGGGTGCCTGTCATGCCTGGAAGCCATATCGCCTGTGTGCCTTGAGGATCCAGGCTGCCATAATCATACTGTGGGAAGTTGGAAGGGGGGATTGCATGAGTGAAGTAGAGATAGCCATAACAAACTTCTCTAGGCCATGATGTCCGGCAGCTGTGCAAAGAAGAAATTGGAGGGTGTCTTCTGTTCGGGAAAGAACTGATTGGAGTTGTGTGGACATGTGGGAGATGTGGGCAAGGTCTTGAACTCTCTTGTGGATGAGGAAAACCCGGAAGCTTTCAGATTCAGGTTTTCTCAGATGTTGCCAATGTGCCATCTCTAATAAAAGTTAGCTTTGAAGAACTTCAAGCCTCAGAGTTTGATTTCGTTGGGGGTGTTACTTGGAAGCCTGACAGTTACAATGATGCTGAAAAATATGACCATTTCTCACATTTATGACCATTGTAGCATCCCTAAGGTCACCTGATTGCAATTTGGATGCTTGGAAAGTGGCATGTATTTATATGATGATTGCAGCATCCCCGAGTCTCAATATTGTCATTTGCAACCTCCTCAGCTGGCTTCCAATAAGTGAAATCAATGCAGGAGCCAGCAGGACGTTGCAAGTCATTATCACATGATGTCCTGATTAGTGACCAAGGCAAAAAAGATTGTAAAACTGGATGTGATCATGTGATGCCTCACTTAATAACCACACCACTTAGGAACAAATTTTCTAGTCCCAATTGTAGTTATATGTCAAGGACTACCTGCAGTGGGAAACTTTTGGAAGGTTTAAAATGACCCTCTATCTTTCTGAAAACATCTATGAAGGCAGCTCAGCTCAGTATTTCCTTGAGTTCTGATTTGCTCAAGTGGTTGTAGATAAGCCACGAAGTCACAACTTCCCCTCTGATTTTCCATCTCTAGATAATAGTGTTAGAGGTGGTTGGTTGCAAGGAATATTTACATGTTTGAAATTCGCTCCATTGTCAAAAGAACAATAATAAGAATCAGCTTTATATAGTTATAAATAAATAATATTTGTAAATATATAATTTGGTCTAGTAGTTAAGACACCAGGATAGATTGTCGTGAGGAAAATAGGACTAGGAAGGAGTATTACATACATTCACCATTTTGAGTTATTTATAAAAATAAAGGCAGGATAAACAAACAAGCAAACAAATGGTTACGCTCTTGCTCTCAGCTCAATTCACCTCACAGAGTTGTTTTTGTGAGGAAAATACTGCAAGAAAGGAATCTAGGTTATCCACCTTGAGTTACTTATAAAAGTGGGGTTAAAAAAATCCCCCTCTGTGTGTGTGTATGTTCATATTACTTCAGTAATGACTGAAGGATGTTATGAAGATGCTCAACAATAAGTTCCTAGTGAAAAAATGTCCTTTGTCAATACTTTTTATTCATTATTTACTGCTTTGAGGGTACACCTTTCCTCCAGAAAGACATAGTACTTCTTTCTTTAATGTTTCACCTCCTAACAACTTTGTGAGGTAGGTAATTTAAGAGATAGCAACTCTCTTAAAGTTATGGGTAAGCGCCAGTGGTGGGATTCACGTAATTTAACAACCGGTTCTCTGCCCTAATGACCAGCTGGGTAGGTGTGGTTCGGTGGTCATGTGACCATGTGGGTGTGGCCTACTCAACGTCACTCACATCGATGGGCGCTTCACCTTAGCTGTTACAATGTAATAAGGGTTAACCAGAGAGGCAGTTTCTGTAAGCAGGGCAATAAAGATTAGGCTAGAAAGACCACCAGAATGTTTCCTTCCTGCCTTCCATACAGGATTAGCCTGTAAAGTGGAAAAAAACAAAATACTGTAAGATTTCTTCCAACAACCAGTTCTCCGAACTGCTTAGAAAGTTAACAACCAGTTCTCCCGAATAGGTGCGACCTGGCTGAATCCCACCACTGGTAAGCTGATAGCTGATGCTGCCTTTGAACGAGGATCTCCTAATCTTACATGCTACACTGTTTTCGCCATCATTGTAAACTACTTTAAGATTTGTACAGTGAGAAGTGTACAATTTCTCACTGTACAAATTTACAAATCTCTAAGGAGCCTGGTGGTGTGGCAGACTAAAGCACTGTAATTAACATTCAGCTGCCTGCAATTACCGCAAGTTCAGATCCCACCAGGCTCGAGGTTGACTCAGCCTTCCATCCTTTCTAAGGTAGGTAAAATGAGGACCCAGATTGTGGGGGCAATAAGATGACTTTGTATAAATATACAAAAAGTATGAAGGCTATTGCTTAACGCCTTGTAAGCCGCCCTGAGTCTCCGGAGAAGGGCGGCATATAAATCAATTTTTTAAAAAAAATTACTTAAGTAATTCTTCCTTCCAAAATCAAGCGTTCTAGCTGCATACGTCCTACTTTGTTCTAGATGCCAGTTTCCTTTTCGTATGAGATGAGGGCAGCAAATCTGAGTTTTCCATTGTGAAAATCCACTTCCAGAATTGTTACACTGAGAATCCCCGCCCCCAAAAATGTAGACAGCCGTGGCCACAGAATCAAAACTTTCTTAATGCATTGATGTAGAAATGGGGGGGGGGCTTCCAATCATGGGTGGGTTCTACTTACCTTTACTACCGGTCGGCGGAGCCTCCCGCCGGTTTTACTACTGGTTCTATAGAACCGGTGCGAACCGGGGTCAACCCACCACTGCTTCCAATGCGTGATCACAACTGCAGTCCTGATTTTGTTCATCCATATACACATACCTGGGCACTGCAGAAAAGGTAGACTTTGAATGCAGTTGTTGCAGGACCCAACGCCACGTTTCCCACCCTCAACAATTTTGAGATGTGTGGACTTCAACTCCAAGAATTTTCTAGCCAGCCTGGGGAATTCTGGGAGTTGAAACCCATACATCTCAAAGTCACTGAGGTTGGGAAAGAGAGACCTAAGGAACAGATGCTGTTGGTCAGAAAAGCTAAATTAGGGATGAGGTTAATATGGAGACAGATTCCCAACATGGTTTACTACAGCAGCCACACTACTGGATGCTGGGCACTAACAACATTGGCTCTGCTTGGCAGGGGGTTTGGCTGGGCTGCAGCTTTCTTTGTTGCTTTGTGGGGTTGGCGTGATTCCCAGCCATGCAGTGCCAGCTCTGGGCGACTCATTTTTTTTCCCACGGGATTCGGTCCAGGACCCCTGTAGCGTGCCAGTCCAGGGCCTCAGACTTTTCAACTGCTGATCTTGAAACGGTAGTAGTAGAGCTGCATGTATGTAGGGAGAGGCCATTGTGTGGCTGTGGGTTGCCCTGCCCCCTGCTGGCTACAACAAGAAATTGCAGTTGTAGGGAAGGATGAATAAACCCCCTGCTGAAGACATGGGAAAAATGGCTTAATCTCACAACACGCGGACAGACTTAGCCGAAGTTTCAACTAGGAAGCAGCGAGCATTTTAGAAAAAGCCAAATCAGAAATGCCAATGAACTTCTGGAAGCTTGGGGTTCAAATAAATCCTTCAATAGACACATAAGAGATAAACTACATTTGCACACTGTTCAAAAGAGGGAATAAAAAATTTTAGGAAGAAAATAAAAAGATTAGACACATGTCTTCCAGCAATCCACATTCAGAGAAGCAGGGGTTATCAGCAGACAACTAATCAGGCAGAAAATAATACAGTACAGGTAGTCCTCGACTTGCAATTATTCCTTTAGTGACCATTCAAACTTACAACGGCACTGGAGAAGGTGACTTATGATCATTTTTCACACTTACAACCATTGCAGCATCACCATGGTCACATGATCAAAATTCAAATGCTTGGCAATTTGAATTGGCAATTGGTTCTTATTTATGAGAGTTGCAGTGTCGTGGGGTCATGTGATCAGTAATGGGGAAGCCTGATTCACTTAACAACTGTGTTACTAAGTTAAGAACTGCAATGATTCACTTAACAACTGTTGCAAGAAGAGTCGTAAAATGGAGCAAAACTCACTTGACAAATGTCTCACTTAGCAATGCAAATTTTGGGCTCATAACTCGTGGTCATAACTCGAGGACTACCTGTTCTCTAATCAAGAAGGAAAGCATACCTGCACTAAAACAACTGAGCAAACTACTTTATATAAACAAGCAACAAATCCCACACTCCCTCACACTGATTATTTACCGGGGTAATCAAATGTCTGCAAAGAAACAACTGAGCAAACTATGTAAACAATTATTTGTACTGCTTCCAGATTAAGTTACATTCAAACAACCATTATTACATATGAACATGCTGGCCCGGGTTCTCACTGTATGCTGAATCCCAAATACCTAATTCTTTTTAGCCAAACTAAGCATGTTGTGTGAATGGAACATGCCAGTTTCATCAAACCTGCTGCTTTCCAGTTCTATGAGCTACTTGTTGTTTCCCACAGTTCCCATCCCTACCTCTAGCATTAATTCAAAGGCGAAACAAGGTGGCTTGTATTCCTCCTTCAAGCTGAGAAACTGCCTTGTCTGACTCACTGAGACCCATTTTCAAATTGTGGGACTTTCCCCTAGTACGAAGTCAATCTGGACACCATCGCACTTCCTCTCAGTTGAGGAACTGAGGGAATTTGTCATGTTTTTGCAAGACTTCTTATGATCGAAAGTCCAGCGATTTTGTAACCAAACCACTTCTGTGATGTTTGGATAGGTGGGAAGTGACTACTGTTGGAAGAAATGTCCATCTGGGTTCAAGTGAGGAGAAAGACACTGGAAACATGGTGGCTGATAGGAAAGATGGTTTTTAATGGTGGACAGAACCACATGGTTTGAGGTTCTGGGCAAAAAAGGGAAGAAATGCTGAGTGTACCTGGGTTTTATGTCCTCTCTGGGCTTTTGAATTTGAGGTTGTATTCTGATCGGTTGTCAGACTCTCATGGGGCCATGCAACTTTGTAGGTTGTCTGTATTCCAGGCTTGGTTGAGCCTTGCTGGGTGATGATGCAATGAAGGGGCTTTGGGCAATTCCTATTATGGTTCTGCCTGAAGGAGGTAGATCTTTGTTACATAGAATAGAAAGGCCCAGGCCTTAATGGCCCATTAACAAGGGTATGTGTGTGAGAGAGTTTCTGACTCCCTTTTAGGGGAAATATTCTGCCCTTTTAATATTTTCTAAAGTATCCCATTTTCCTAGGAGAGGGTTGGGTTCCTACACTACCATATTTGCAATGGTTGCTAGGACTCTCAAGTGCTAGTGCTTTAAATTAATTTCATCTAATTTAATTTAATCAAATGTTAAGACTGCCTGTGCAAAGAGCTCTTTTCTGCAGCTAGACCAGGAATCTCCAACCTTGGCAACTTTAAGACTTGTGGACTTCCACTCCCAGAATTCCTCAGCCATCAAAGTTGGTTGAGGAATTCTGGGAGTTGAAATCCACAAGTCTTAAAAGTTGCCAAGGTTGGAGACCCCTGAACTAGGCTACATTTTTGCCCACACCTTTTTTTCCTTTTGTCTCTCCCACATATGCACCAAGCACATTCTAAAAAACCCAACAAATTGCCTTCAATTCCCTCCAAAGAGTACCTATCAATGCTAGAAATAAAAGCATTGTTGGGGGAGGGGGGGAATTGGGTCTATTCCATGGCCAGGCAAATGAACAGAGGATGCCTGCTTGAAGTTTTATTTATTTTATTTTTTATTTATTTTAAATTTAAATAAAGTTAAATTTATTCGACAGCAAAAATGAACACATAATACAGCTCTGGAAGGTAGGCTACAAGGTTAGGAAGCTAAGGATGGAGGCACAAGTAATTCTTGACTTAACAACAGCTCATTTAGTGTCTGTTCAAAGTTACAACGGCACTGAAAAAAGTGACATGACTATTTTTCACACTTACAACCGTTGTAACATCCCCATGGTCATGTGATCAAAATTCAGATGCTTGACTACTGACTCATATTTATGACGGTTGCAGTGTCCCCAGGGTCATGTGATCCCCTTTTGTGACCTTCTGACCAGTAGTGGGATTCAAATAATTTAACAACCAGTTCTCTGCCCTAATGATCAGCTGGGTAGGTGTGGCTCAGTGGTCATGTGGCTGTGTGGGCGTGGCCAATTCAACATCACTCCCGTCTATGGGTGAAGCACCTTAGCTGTTACAATGTAATAAGGGTTAACCAGAGAGGCAGTTTCTGTAAGCAGGGCAATAAAGATTAGGCTAGATACAACACCAGAATGTTTCCTTCCTGCCTTCCTTACAGGATTAGTCTTGTAAAGTGGAAAAAAACCAAAATAAGATTTCTTTTAACAACTGGTTCTCCCGAATAGGTGCGAACTGGCTGAATCCCACCACTGCTTCTGACCCTCAAACTCAATGGGGAAGCTAGATTCACTTAACAACTGTGTTACTACCTTAACAACTGTCGTGATTTCCTTAACTGTGTCAAGAAAGGTGTTAAAATGGGGGAAAACTCACTTAACAAATGCCTTACTTAGCAATAGAAATTTTGGGCTCAATTGTGATCGTAAGTCCAGGACTACCTATACTTATAGGAACAAAGGACTTTGATCATCGAATATTGAACTTTGATGTGCCGTACCTTAAATGTGTAAACCGGCCCTGGGGGCATGTGAGGTCCAGGAAAAGAAGATCCATTCCTCATCCTGGATATTTGTGACCTTAGTTGTATAATCTGTTCTTTGCTGTGGAATTTTAAGGGGGATCTTAAAATTCAGGAGGCAGTCTTGAGATCCCTTATCTTGAGGGGAATTCTCTTTTATGTTTGTTTGCTTGGGTTGGCTGATACTTAAGAGATGCTGTCAGCTTTGGAAGCCATATAAGCTCCGGAAGCTTGCACATTGCCACTTTCTCATGTAGGAGGGGGGATTTAGTAGAGGAAATGTATTTAGACAAAACAGCATTCTTCCTTTGGTCAAGGTCAGGACGATCCTGCATCTGGAGAAGGAATGGTTGGAGTGCTTTCTCGAGATGGGACAGGTGCTGATTGGAGCATGTGATGGACTGATGAGTGAGAGGATGGTTTTGAGGGTTTTGATTTACTGAGGGAAAACCCGGAACTCTCAGATTCAGGTTTTCCCAGATGTGCCCAAATACCTAGAATTCCATTCAATAAATGGAACTTTGAGAAAATGCTTGCTTCACAGTTTTTAATTGGAGTTGGGATTTTCTGGAACTCTGACAGATGCATTTAATCAGGTGTAGCCCGAGTGTCAAAGGCAGGCAGAAAAAGGTTAAAAGAGGTGTATTTTATTTGTAGTTTGTCAGTGAATCAGAGATGATTGGGGTTGATGTGTAACCTCACTGGGTGTGTGTGTCATTGAGGTTCTTATCTTCCAACAGTGTAAAGAAATAAAGTGGTGAGCTCTGATGCAGAACAGACATAACATTAATGTAATAACGTTTATTTATTTATCATATTTGTACAGCCGCCCATCTCACTTATAGTGACTTATATTATGATCAGTCTGACATTCTGCATATAAGGTAAAGGTAAAGGTTCCCCTCACACATATGTGCTAGTCATCCAGTGCTCATCTCCGTTTCTAAGCCGAAGAGCCAGCGCAGTCTGATGACGTCTCTGTGGCCATGTGGCCAGCATGACTAAACACCAGAGGCGCACAAAGCACTGTTGCCTTCCCACGGAAGTGGTCCCTATTTTTCCACTTGCATTTTTTACGTGCTTTCGAACTGCTAGGTTGGCAGAAGCTGGGGCAAGTAACAGGAGCTCACTCCATTATGCGGTGCTAGGGATTTGAACCGCCGAACCGCCGACCTTTTTGACCAACAAGCTCAGTGTCTTAACAACTGAGCCACCACATCCCGACATTCTGCATATACAACATTCCATTCTATTTTTTAGTTTATTTATAAAAGAACAAAATTTGCATTAATGAACATATATTTTCTGCTCGGAATGTTCACTTTTAGAAACTCTAGCGAGATCACGTTTAATCCTAAAGAATAGCAGCAGATTGAATGGCTTACAGTGAGAAAGAATTCTTAAAAAATAAAAAATATGAACAAAGTACCATTGGATATGGGAGAACTAAAAAAAAAAAAGATTATTCCTGGTTGCAGTTCTGTTTAAAAAAATAACAACCACGCACACTGTACGAACATTTTAAAAAGCCATATGTTAGAAAAATTGGAGCATTTAACATGAAAGAAAATTGTAATATATTCTTGAGAGTTTGAGTGGCAACATTGAGAGAATCCCATGCTTAACATATATATAAAAAAAGCCAGGAAATTTGGGTTCAAATACATACAACAATACAAAGAATTTTAAAGACAGACTCTTTAGAAAAGAAACATGGAAGATTATTTTTTTAATAAATGATCTCTGCCGTAAGATTACTCTATGCGCAAAAAGGCAAAGATTTTGAAATATCCACAGTAGAGAAATGGTTGATGATGACAGAACTAGCAGAGATGGCAAAATTAGAGAAGGATCAATTCCTGAATTTATTAATGACTGGAAACTCCTTCTGGACTTCTTGCTTAAACAAAGAAAAAAAAAACCCAAGTAATTTATGGATTTGATTATTAGAGTAGATTATGGAAAGAAGGAAATTATGTTGCAATTTCAGAGAGAGAGAGTGTAAAGTACAAACGCATTTATAACTGCTGTTAGAAAGATCAAAAGCCACTTCATTATACATTTTTTCTTTCTTTTTTACATATTTTTTTCTGTTTTGTTCACTTATTTATTCTTTTTCTTTATTCTTCTTCGTGTCAACATTTGTACCGTTTTTTGTACTGTTGAAAAATCTCCTTATCTCTACCTCTGCCTTTGTCTCTGCCTCATATCTGTCTGTCTGTCTGTCTCTTTTCTATCTGAAATCCCATTCTTAACAGATTGCTTCCCCCCACCCCCCTGGGCGAACATTTCTTGCATCTTTAATAGCACTCTCTTGCAGGGCCATTATGCAAGTAAGTATAATTTTCAATGTCAACTTTTTATTTGGCTATTCTACTGATAGTAAGATATGCAGCTTTGTTCTAAGTCACTAAATAATCAGTAACTTGGATTATCTGAGAGGAACTACAGGAGGGGAAAAGAAAAGAAAACAACCCAGGGTTATTCCCGACAATAAGAAAATATGTCATTTCCTTCTCCTCTGATCAAGAGAAGGGTTTCTTTTGTACGTGTTTGTCGTTTCACTTTCCAAGGGCAACTGAAACTATTTGTAAGGTAGAAAGATCTTCACTCCAAATGCCAGGGTGAATACAGAAGACAAGAGAAGAAAATGTTTCACTGCTATTACAAAAAAGATCAAAGAAGATCCAGGTCTAAAGATAGACAGATCCAGTTTGCCAATCATTCTGCAGAATCTGATTTAGATCTGAAGTTTGGTGTTACACAGGCTCAATTGGTAAGGAGGAAGTGGGGAGGCTAAAGCAGTATTTTTTTTTGTTTTTGTTTTAACCGTGCCTTGCAGTTTGTACAGCCACTACTGGAAAGGCACAAAAAAGACAGAATTTTTGGTCCTGGGACAATTGCTGTCAGACAATTCTTACCAGTCTTTGATTTCTGAAATCTATGAAATAAACCAACAATCTGCAGGGCATTCTATGTTGGCTGAAGACCAATACCAACTACAGGACATATGTCGGTCCCTGGTATGTGACTCTTCTGAATTCACTCAACCACATTGCCTTGAAGTGCTCTTTTAGTCATACTCATCAACCAACATTTGACCTGCTAAGATGAGGTTCTACCTTCTCCAAAGCAGGGAAGTATTGCTAAACACTTAAAAGGGATGGTTATTTGGTTATATACTGGTTGATGTCCCCAGAGAGACTTGCATACCATCTACATTACTATATGGTCCTTTTAGCCAAGAGGTAGCCCTGATTATGCATTCAGTTATTTTGAAAACCATTTTAGTGTTTTTAGAACTTCAGTTGTTTTCTGTTTCTTTTTTTTCTTTTCTTTTTTTTAGTTGAATGGAATTTTATACTGCGCTTCTCGCCATTGTGGTTCCTGCTCCTGGTTTTTGCTTTGGTTGATGTTGCGGGTTTTTTTCCCCCCCTGTTGGTTTTTATTATTATGGTTGGTTGCATAGTCATTCAAATGTTTAGACTAGATTTGGCATTTCCCCCCGAATCTTTCCCAAGAACCTGGGATAAGCAGATGCTGTTTGAGGGTATTAAAGGACACAGAATGTAAGGTGTTCCAAGTAAAGCTGCCTTTTGCAATTGACTGATGGTGATTTTGTCAATGCCAGTGATGTTCAAGTGATGCTTCAGATTGCACCCAAGGTGCCTAGTATTATTGATGGTATCTTTGCTTTCTTTGCCACAGTCGTTCTACTTCTATTTGTAGGTATTATTATTTTAAACACAGGTTTTCAGTGGTTTATATAGGGGTAGTCCTTGACTTACCATTTGTTTAGTGACCATTCAAAGTTACATGTTATGACTGTTTTATACTCTTACAACCCATTGCAGCATCTCCAAGGTCCTATGATCCAAATTCAGGCACTTGGCAAACTGGCATGTATTTAGGACAGTTGTCCTGTCTCAGGGTCATGTGATCACCATACATAACCTTTCCAGCCAGCTTCCAACAATCAAAGTCAGTGGATTCACTTAACGACCACATGGTTCATTTAACAACTGCAGTGATTCATTTAACAGCAGTGGCAAAAAAAGGTCACTCAACAACTGCCTTGCCCAACAACAAACATTTTGGGCTCAGTTGTGATCATAAGTCAAGGACTACCTGTACTGTCATAATAGCTGTGATGATCAGATGGCTATACAATTAGAGTTACTAAAAAAATACATCACTTAAGCAGAGGCCAAGAATGAAACTGCAATTTAAGCTAATTTTAATTAGACTTTTTTTTACTTCCTTAAGTCTTTACTTCCATATTTATCTTTCTCCAAACAGAGAAGAAATAAAGCCACAAATTTATGACACTGTTGCACCCAGATTCAGACCTACTTATGTAGCCATTGAAATCAATGACACTTACATTAGCCTTGACTTAGTTTTAAGTCTCACTCAATATGAAACAAGCTGGTTTTTAAGAAGAGATTGGACAACCATTTGTCTGAAATGGTATAGGGTTCCCTGCCTGAACTGGGGGCTTAACTAGAACAGGGGTCCCAAACTGTGGGCTGTGGCCTACTACCAGGCCATGGCCTATTCGCAACTGGGCCACGTGAATGGTGGGCTAGTGTGTACACGCCCGCAGCCCCACGTGTGAGCGGCAAGCACTGTTGCTTGCAGCTCCACTAGCGCTCGTTGCAGGTGCTACCACTTACACAAATGAAGCTGTATGTGTGTGCATGCATGCCTACCCTTCACACAAAACCATCCCCTCTTCTATCCCTCCCCCCGGCACAGGGCCATCAGCCCAGAAAGGTTGGGGAACAGTGGAATAGAAGACCTCCAAGATTTCCTTCCAACACGGTTACTCTATTATTTTGTTAGAATAACAATCATCTGGAAGTAACTCCTATATCAGAGGTGGGTTTCAGCAGGTTCTGACCAGTTTTGGAGAACCAGTAGCGGAAATTTTGAGTAGTTCAGAGAACCGGTAGTAAAAATTCTGACTGGCCTCGCCCCCATCTATTCTTTGCCTCCCAAATCCCAGCTAATCGGGAGGAAATGGGGATTTTGCAATAACCTTCCCCTGGAGTGAGGAGGGAATGGAGATTTTACAGTATCCTTCCCCTGCCCTGCCCACCAAGCCACACCCACAGAACCGGTAGTAAAAAAATTTGAAACCCACCACTGTCCTATATCAAATAAAAGTTATATATAAAGTGGCTGGATTCAGGTCACTGCTTATGCATCAGCATGTCTATTCTCCACTTTCTTTTTAACTAACCAGAAATATTTTATGTTCTTATTTCAGGACCTATGAAGTTTTTTCATGATCACTGATGAAGCCCACAGTAAACCTAAAGCCAGCACATATGCCTAATGTTTTTATGATTATGCCTGCTTTGAACCAGATTTCCTTGAAACTTTGCACACTGCTACTCCTCTTCACATGGATACAGTGGGATGTGGATTGTTTTGGTTTCAAGAATTGTGTCCTTTCCCCTAACAGATCTGGCCTTGCTGTTTGTAGTGGCCATGCCATCGTTAACCTGAATTCTGCCATTGCTTCTCTGCCAAATGTGACTTATTGGCTCAATGCCTCCCACAACTTAGTTGAAATGCTGAATTCTACCACTTTTTCCCACCTTACTGGTTTACTGGAACTGTATCTGGATCATAACAACATATCACACATTGAACCGAACGCCTTTCAAAGTCTGGAAGGCCTTGAAGTTCTAGATTTGAGTTGGAACCAACTGACTGCTATAGGTCCAGGTTTGCTAGCCAACCTGAAACATCTCTGTGTATTGCACTTGGATAATAACAAAATTGCCACAGTGCATCCAAGTTCATTCATGTTCCAGTTGGCTCTTCGGGAACTTATTCTTTCCACCAATAAACTCTCTAGTTTTCAAGAGATTGCTATAGGTGTAAAAAACTTATCCCAACTTACCATTCTGGATCTGGGTAACAATAGCATCTCTGCCCCGTGTGTTGGTCCTTCCTTACTCAGTTTCCCTTTCCTGAGGAATCTCAGTTTGAATAGAAATGTCATTCACAGTCTGGACTTGTCCAATTGTTCCTTTCCTAGCTTGCAACAACTGGACCTAAGTATTAATAACATGTCAGAACTGGAAGCTGGATCCTTTCAAGCCACACCTGCTTTGACAGAGCTGTCTTTAGACTCGAACTTTCTAAAGGTCTCTGAGCTTCTTAACATATCCCTTCCTAACCTGACTATGTTGCATTTATCCAGTATGCATCCATCATTAAGCACAAATTTATCAGTAGCTTGCTCTGTCTTCCAAAGTTTTCCATCCTTAATTTCTCTGGACATCAAACATTCCAAGTTGAACAATACTCAGTTGAGACAATTGGGTTCTTGCACTAACCTCACCTGGTTGACTCTGTCAACCTCACAATTTAAATACCTGGAAAATAAAACATTTGAAACATTTCAGAACTTAAAATATCTTTCTATGGATAAGTGCAAGATATTGAAACTCCGTTCTAATACTTGGGGGAAAGGGTTACCATTGCAAACCCTGATCCTGAATAGAAATGAAATTAATGAATTAGATGCTTTTGTTTTTGCTGATTTGAAGAATTTAAGCTATTTGGACTTATCAAAGAACCGCCTGACCAATCTACAAAAACAATCTTTTTTTGGCATGGCAGCATTGCGGACACTTATTCTTCATACCTGCCAGATTACAGCTGTAACCCGCGACACTTTCACCTATGCTCGTAAAATTGAGTTTTTAGATTTGAGTTTTAACAGCATTACACGAATCAAGGATTATGCTTTTTCACGCCTGCGTGTGAAGACTCTCTTGCTTTCAGGAAACAGAATTTTGACCGTTCAGAGATCTGCTTTTCGGAACCTCAGTTCTCTAAAATACCTTGCCTTGGATCAAAATCTCATATATAAGTTTTCTGAATCAGTCTTTAAACCACTGAAGCAGCTGGAAACATTAGATCTCAGTTATAACCGTCTCTTTACTTACAACAAATATGATACTCCAAGCCCTTTTCAGGGTCTCCACTCCCTTGTGAAACTGGATATTAGTTTTCAGACACCTAAATTACCAATCCACCCTCCAGATAAACTTTTCCAAGGGCTGGAGAATCTAAAGTTTCTGTCTTTGAAAGGAAACCCCAGTAGTGTGCTTTCCTACCTTTCATTTATCAATTTTACCACTCTCGAATCCCTAGACCTCTCTGAAATCCAGCCAGGGAAACGTCGCTCCTGGAAACTCCACTCACATTTTTTTCAAGGATTAACTAACCTACATAATCTCTTGTTAAAAGATAGTGACATCCCGGATCTACCTGAAGAAATCTTTTCTGGTTTGACCTCTTTGGAGCAGCTGGACCTAAGCAACAATGATTTGAAGAACTTCAGTAAAGAAATGTTTGATCGACTTTCCTCTCTGAAGTATTTGGATGTTTCTGGAAATCCACTGATATGCTCTTGTGAGAATGCGTGGTTCCAAAACTGGTCAATATCTGTGCCAAATGTTCAAGTGGCCTTACTGGATAGCTATTATTGCTTTAGTCCTGGATTGCCTGATCGTTTTTTTGCTGATGAAGACTTATCCTTCTGCTTTGACAACAGGGAAATGTATTTATTTATTGCCACCACAGTTACCATTCTCTTGTTCTTGCTTCCATCTTTGATCTATGCCAAGTTAGGCTGGACTTTCCGATATGCTTTTTATCTCCTCAGAGGTTGGGGCTACAACCAACTGCGCCCCAAAGGACGGGACTACCAATATGATGCTTACATTTCCTGCTGTAGTCATGACTACAAATGGGTGATTGATAACATTCTGGAAAAGCTGGAAAAACAACATGAACCCTGCTTCCGATTGTGTTTTGGGCCTAGAGATTTTGCCCCTGGACAATACTATATAGATAACGTGCAGAATGGAATAAGCAGAAGCCGTAAGACCTTGTGCCTAGTGAGCAGAAATTACTTAGAGAGTGAATGGTGTTCTTTAGAAATTCAACTTGCCTGTTCCAATATCTACTATCATGGATATGACCCTTTGGTGGTAGTCTTTAAGGAAGAAATCCCGAACTACAGGTGAGTGGGGAACAGTTGATCCTCACAAAGGTGGTCTTAAAAAGATTGTAATATAAAGCAGGAGTTTCATCTACTTATATGTTAATGGGAAGAAAAGATTTGTGAGAAGAAGAATGCAGTTAGGATGCAGAAGGTTAGATAAAGATGGAAGAATGAGCAGGAGATAAGTTTTTCCATAATGAAAGAAGAGATCCATAAGACAGATCCTTGGGCAGGGAGTTAAGACTAGAAAGCCTCCAAGGCCCCTTCCAGCCCTATGATTTTATGATAAAGCTTTCCCCAACCACCTGTCCCACTGAGCCATCTGGAGGGTATCTGCCTAATCCTCATTTTTCCGACTAAAGATGGAAAGAGGATGTAGCTAGGCAGAGATTTTCTTGTACCTCATGGTAGGTCAGATTCTCCACCTGGCACTCTCTAGATATGTACCTAAGAATCCTGGGAGTTAACAGCCCAAGTACAACGAGAAAGTTGTACTTGAGAGACTACGCTAGATGATTGGATTGAGACTTCCCAATGATTGGAAGTGAATGATGACAACAAAAATCTTTACCCGGGTGATCATTAATTTATAGAATTTTTTGTGCCATCCGATCTAAGGATGATAATAACCAGTTTGGAGACGGTTTTAAAAGAGAGATAAATATATGTCTATTTGGGTGTAGAAGAAACGTTTATGTGGTGTTTCTCAAATTCTGCAACTTTAAGAAATATTTATTTATTTATTTATTTATTTATTTATTTATTTATTTATTGAAAAAGTTTTAAAAGTTTTACATACATTTCCCCCCCTCCCCAACCACCCCCCGACTTCCCAGAACAAATACAAAATACAAAATACAGCTTAAATCCCCTAAATTCAACTCCATCTCTCACTTATCATAATCATTAAACAAATAAATAAAAGGAAAGCAAGTCTTCTTTCTTCTTATTCCATTTAATTTAACAGAATTAGTATCCATTTATAATTGCAGCAGTTAATAAAACAGTTAAATATTACCTAATCAAACCTATTGTTACTCAATTTAACTAATACATACTTAGCAGATTATTAAATCTATACAGTTTAACAAGATATTTTATAACTTCTTTCATTGAAAACAAAAAAAAACCTCATTCAAAAACCCCAAATTTAAAATAAAATATTATATAAACTCTTCTGTCCTCCACTTTTAAACCATTAAGGTCCAATTATAGTTAAAACACTTTAAAAAAACATTTTCTAACTAAAAAGTAGTAATCAAACCTCTTATTAATTTATCAGTACATATTAACAAATCAACTTAAAACATCATTTAATAGCTATATCAAACATTTAAATTCTTCATACTAGATTAAACCAATTGTTAATCTTCTTATCTTCACATCTTCCAACAGCATGTAGAATGTCTTCATTTGCGTCTACCCACCTAAATAAAAATTGCTTCTTTATATAAACCCCCCCCCCGAGTGACTTTGTAATTGTATATCAAATAATATCCATCAAATCCAGCCAAAGATTAGATTAATAAATTCATCAGACATATTAGGGAAACCACCAGATCAGCTGCAATTGCCCTAGGCCCGTAGTCCTTTTGCCTTATATTTATTACCTTCAAACAGAAAACTCCAATTTACTATATTCAGTAAAACTTCTGCAATTACAATTAAGTCCAAATTTATTACAGCCCTTAATAAAATATTCCAAATCACTCAGGTCAAGGCTTATTTCACAACCACACACCAGCATTGCAGTGATCTGTTTATTCTTCTCAAAATATTCCAATACTGCTGTAGGTTACCTCCTCATCGTCGCTCATCACTTAGTTAACTGGCATTAAGCTGTTGGATGTTTTCTTCCAAAAGTTCAAAATCTTTAAACACTTAGACAGTACTTTTTAAGGACCATCATCTCATCAAGCAGGGTTATTTTCCTTGTCTCCAGTCTTTCTTCTTCTCCTTTTTGCGAACTCTTTTCTTCACTCTGATTCCTCTGCCTTGTTTAACTCCAATATAATCTTGCATTTTTGGGGATTGCATATTATAAAATTTTTGCAAAAGTATAACTTCTTCTGAAAGCAGCTCTTTAAGTGCAGGTTGGACTTTGTAACAAAAAATTCGTATAGTCAGAATCTCATCAGCTCCTAAAATTTCTTGCTCCTTATTCTGCAAAGCATTCATCTTGCTCTCCAAAAATACTGTAGGCTGTTGTTGTTGTTCTTTTCCTTCTCCCAGCTCCTCAATCAATCCCCCACTGCTAGATTGCAACTCAGTATTTCCATGTATTTCATTGTTTCCAGCTTGAAAAGCTTGAAATATAGTATCAATTTTTTCCAATAAAGCAGAGGTAATTGAGCTCAAAGCTTCCTCAAAATCAGACCATATATAAGGGTTAATTAACCCTTCTTTGCTTTCTTTGCTTTCAAAAAGACCAGCCATCTTGCCCCCCTTCTTCTTTCCCTTCCAAAAGGACAGGGAAAAAAAAGTATCAAAAAGAAAAAAAGACCCTTTGGAATCTGTAATTTATATTACTGCTTCAATTATTATAATTACTTCCTTTCTTGGTTAATCCACTTTTCAGAATAGAGTTTTACGTTTCAAACAGGGGCTTATCAATAATTGCTTTTAACTTTCATTTCTTCACGCCCCGTTGAAACTCAAACGCCATCTTGCTTTCACTTTCTCTGCATAAAGAAAACCTTTTAAAGAAGGTAAATCTTTGGAGTTAAAAAAAAAAGAAAATACTTGCTGTTTTATTCTTGCTGCTTGTGCTCCACCAGCTCGATTCAAAAATATTTATTTAAAGTTGGTTGCTGGGATGGTCACGACATCTAGCTCTGCAAAGCAGAGACATCCAGGGTCCGGAGTACTGACAGGCTTAGCGGGGAGCTCTCATCTTCGAGCGCCAGATTATGGGTAAAATTTATTTATTGGTTCGATTTATATGCCGCCCTTCTCTGGAGACTCAGGGCTGCTTACAATGCGTTAAGCAATAGCCTTCATACTTTTTGTATATATCTGCTTAGTAGGGCTTTCGCCTCCCCCCTTAGTGGTGTTCTTTTTTATACAAAGTCAGCTTATTGCCCCCACAATCCGGGTCCTCATTTTACCTACCTTGAAAGGATGGGAGGCTGAGTCAACCTTGAGCCTGGTGAGATTTGAACTTGCAGTAATTGCAGGCAGCTGCAATTTACAATTAACAATTAACAGCACTTTAATCTGCTGCGCTACCAAGGCTCTTGCATATGGACTTCAATTCCCAGAATACCATAGCCAGCATGCTGACTGGGGTATTCTGGGAGCTGAAATTAACATGTTTTAAAGTTGCAGTTTGAGAAATACTGGTCTACAATATCTATTCAAGATGGTATAGAAATAAATTTATTTATTTATTTATTTATTTATTTATTTATTTATTTATTTATTTATTTATTTATTTATCCCACTTACTATCAATTGCTGAAGAATAACAGAAGAGAGCAGTTGCTGTCCTGCTAAGTTTAGAAGTATCCTCCAACAGTTGGCTTGGGGGTGGTCCAGAGTGTCTTTTCCTTACACATTACTTTAGGTCTGTTTTTGTGTCTGAGATGAGGAAAATAAAAAAGCTTCATTCCTTCGGTTATTTTCTAGGTTGTCTCCTTATCATCGCCTAAGGAAACTTATTAAACAAGAGAGCTACTTGACTTGGCCTGAAGATCCTGAGGCTGAAGATGTATTTTGGACCAAATTGTGTGGGGCCTTAGGTTCTGAGAGACAACTCAATGTCACACCGTTCACTGTAACTGAGTAACTGAAACCAGGAGGAATGACTACGATTATTTTTTAGCATTATTTTTTGTCTTAAAATAAAGATAATAGGTTGATAGGTACTGCTAAAATTGGATGCCGTATTTTCCAAGCCTGGATGCTTATATTAAATATATTTACATACATACATACCAGTGGTGGCTTTCAAATTTTTTTACTACCGGTTCTGTGGGCGTGGCTTTGTGGGCATGGCATGGCTTTGTGGCGTGGCTTTGTGGGCGTGGCATGGCTTGGTGGCGTGGCTTTGTGGGTGTGGCAGGGGAAGGATACTGTAAAATCTCCATTCCCTCCCCAATCCAGGGGAAGGTTACTGCAAAATCCCCATTTCCTCCTTTAGCATCTGGGACTTGGGAGGCAGAGAATAGATGGGGGTGGGGCCAGTCAGAATTTTTACTACTGGTTCTCCGAACTACTCAAAATTTCCGCTACCGGTTCTCCAGAACTGGTCAGAACCTGCTGCAACCCACCTCTGATACACACACACACACACACACCCAGAGAGAGAGAGAGAGAGAGAGAGGATGATTTGTGAGTTGAATAATTATGGTCCCAACTGGAGGCAAAAATACATTGAGGGAACTGTCAGGGAATTGAGCAGCAGGTTTCCAAATGAACTCAGAGACACTGACACTAAATTGTAGTTTTATATAAATATATATATTTAACATTTATATTTACAGCAGACAAGATAGTCAGGAACATCATGGGGTAAATCAAAACAGAGTACAGAGCACACAGAAGAAAAAAAGGGGGGGGAAGGGAAACTCCCCCTTTACACCCACAGCAACCAATCATAGCGTAGTTTGCCTCATGTAGGAGCCAGCATTCTCCAACCAATCAACTATAACCATATGCTATGGCTCATTGTACACTTTACTGTTCCAGTTATTAAATTAAATATCCTCAAAAGTTAATTTATATTCATAATAATACAATAAGATCGTTGCTGGTCACAAGATCAAAATTCTGAACTACTGTTGGATTATATTAAAGATTACACTTTAAATGGTCTAGTAACATGCGATTCCTGTTTCTGCTCTATATTTAATCTTAGATGTTAAATTGATCCTTATATGTTAAATCTGGATTATGATTAAATCCAGATTAAGTTAGTGACAATTGAATCACATTACATTCAGTGAAAACAAATTATGATTTAATTTAAACTGCTCTGCTGTAGAGATTTATTTGGGCATAAATTCCAGAAAGCAGCAGTTGGATTCCTTGATATTCTTTCAAAGCAAAATTATACTCTTCAGTCATTTCGTTGCAGTAGAAACAAAGATTAAACTAAAGAAACATATAGTAAGTGTTGTCCTATTCCAATCTGTATATTTCGTTTTATTTATTATAAATGCCCAATGGCCTAATCTAGATTGTGAGTCTTTTCATTTTAAATTGGGAGGCTGTTTGAAGGATTACATTTTCCATCAGTCACGGATGGGTATCCCAATCCATATTCGACTATCTTGTCCTACAATCAAATAAATAACATTATAAACAAGCCAGCAAATATAATTTACATCTATATTTAAAATGGATGAAACTCATTGGGTTAATAATCCTTCAACCTTATATTAATTCTAGCATTCAATGATCTATTCTACTAAAGTTAGGAATTGTAGAGGGGAAAAAGCAAACTATCAATATGGTAAATGAGCTGTCTCATCTAGGCAAACTTGGTAGAAGAGTTTCTAAGTCTACATTGCAATGGTCATCAGGATTATGATGGCCCATCTGTGCAATGGTCATCAGGACTGGCCCATCTGTGGGCCAGTTATCCTATTGTCAGATTGCTGAAATATGGATTTTTCCTCATTTACCAAAAACACTATAAAAACTCTTGCTTTCAAAGGAAACAAATCATGTTTGAGATATCCTGAACTTCATAATAATAATAATAATAATAATAATAATAATAATAATAATAATAATATTTTATTGTCATTGTATGCGTATACACAGTATACCCATACAACAAAATTCACTTAACACCCAAAGACCAGGTCCAACATACATAATCCCCGAACACCCCCCCACCCACCACAAATTCCCCACTCTCAAACCACCCAAACATCCACACAACAGACCAAGTAATGCTGTCCAACAGCTCACTGATAGTGGCCCTTTAGTTCATTGTTGAGTGCAATTATAGCTCTGGGATAAAAACTATTCAGAAACGTGTGGTCTGAGTTTTAATTAAGCCTTGGGACAGTAGAATACATTGTGATAAATGTACCAGTAATTTAGTATTGAGAATGTAATGTTTATATTTTAGTTCACAATGCTTTGCTTTTCATACAGTTAAAATTATCTGATTAGGCCCTTGAGTGGAAAAGCAGGGTATGTCTGTAGATCATCTAGCTGCGCATTTATTTTATACAGCGGTGTGTGTGTGTGTGTGTGTGTGTGTGTGTGTCTTACCTACTTGACACAATTGTCTTTCCTATTGTTGGGAGTTCCACATACTCTAAATCCAGCTAGGAGTGATATACTCTGGGTAAATAATTGTAATTAGAAGAAAAAATGAGGAATAATTTCATAGCTTGGATTTAGCTTATTTTTTCTTGGCTGATACCTTAATTCTTCTGACTGAAGCTTTAGCTTCTCAGGAGGGGTTATATATAGGCTGCCAGGCTAGAAGCCTTAGCAACAGAGAAGAGATGGTAGGCAGTGGTGAAGGCAAAAGCTCTGCTGTAACACTTTAAGCCCATTAATTTCTCAGTCGCCAAGGGAAACGATGCTTTGCTCCTCATCACCAGTGGATTTGGCAAATTAGACAGGAAGGAAAGGCAGAAAAAGAACAAAACCCACCTGACTATAGTGCCTGGATGTCTGCTGGCAGTTTGGCTCTGCTGAGAAGCAAGAAATTGATATTTGGGAAGAAGGAAAAGCTTCTGTTTCTGAGACAATGGAACCAGCCATTGTGGGTATTGAAGACTTGGTGACCTGGTGAACCAAATATGACTTGAAGAGTTTCATCTAGAGTATCTTCTCCCCTGTCAAAGATCTTTGCATCTCCTTCTTGATAGAGGCTGAATTTCTTTTTGGTTTTTTTTATTGAATTTTATTGGTCATCTAAGAGAAGATCTGGATGATGGGTGCAGGATTGAAATCTGTTGTACAATAGGATTCTTCAAGCTGTAAAGACTTGGCTTTTCTGGAAGTTATCATCTGCTTCTGCTTTTAATTTATCCTGAACTGGCCAGCCCATTTCCATCCCCACTCCTACCCTTTTCCCATCCACCAAACATCCTACCTCTGGTGATCGAAATGCACTGGACATTGCTCTACCTCATCTTTTCCCCACTACTGATAGCCTCTGAACATGGCTTACCCAAATTTATCTGCAGTCCTATGCCATTGGATATGGATAATGGTTGCCAGTCAAATGGCCATCAACGACATGGAGGCGCAGCTAATGGTGCTGGCAATGGCCATTGGGTGGGGACTCTAGAAGAAGCTAAGGAAACCATCCTGCATCTGCGGGAGACAGTGGTGCATCAAAAGGAAATGATCCTTGACCAGAGAGAGACCATGAGAGAACTGACAGCCAAACTGAGCCGCTGTGAAACCCATTCCCGGAGGCATAGTGAGCACCATGGAAATCATCAGGAAGAGAATCATAACCATAAGCACAGCCATCATGAAGGTGGGCATCGGGGCCATCATGATAATGCTCAAAGGGGACATCATGAGGATGCTCACCAGTCTCACCATGAAGATGGCCATAGGGGACACCGTGATGCTGGCCATCAAGATCCCCATGAAGGCCACCATGCCCAAGAGAATAAGCATCATCAAACTGTGCAACCTGGGAACTACGAACCACAGGTTGGGCACAACACTCATGATTTTTCTCACAAGGCGCCTACATCTGCTCAAACTAATGCTATGGAAGATCCGCCCAATGAGGCTTCTGCTGCAATACATCAGATGGAGAGAATGTTGAAATCCCTGAAGGAGAGACTGGAGCATTTACAGGTATTAGCTTTTAACTTATCCTTCTCAATGCCCTTAATCTATTTTCTCAAATCTACGTATTCCTTAATTACTCACTTGTTTATTATCCATCAATCCTCATATTCATTTACAACCTTTATCCCTTCATTTTTTAATTTGTCCAAAATGCTGATAAACCAGCAATTGTAAACATTTTTATTCTTGTTCCATCAGTTTTCATCTATGATCCTTCATTTAATCATCTCCTCTTCCTTGTGCTGTTTTACATGATCAAAGCAAACAATTCTAAGGAATGCTATTACCTTCTCTTTAAAAGCTAACTGCCTCCCCACACACTCAAGTTTCTACCAGGATTAGCTACTCACAACAAATCTTCCTGCTGCTTCTTCTAATCTTCCTAAAGTGCCTACCTACCATAGTGTTATTCTGGAAAATATATGGGGTGAAGGAGGATTTTAGACGTAATCATTTAACCTCTCTTGCACTATCAATAGCAACTCTTGGTTGAGAAAATCAATATCCAAAGAACGAAAGGCAGTGATGAAGAAAATGGCAGGAGTCACTTTGCAGAGGGAGATGGACGCAGAGGGATTTTTAAAAAAATTTAAAAATACAGATGGGATGGAAGGAGGGATAGCTTTGAAGAGGAAAAGATACGGAGAACTATAGTGAATGGTGTTTGTATAAACCAGACTTTACTATATTTCCTTCCTTTACCTTAAGTCAATTAATTTTTTAATTAATTTAATTTTTTGTTCCATGCTTTGCAATTGTCATAACTTTGCTTACCTAAAAATGAAGAAACATGGATGGATGCACGCGCACACACACACACACGTGTACAGGGTATAAGGTGCTTGGGTTCAATTTTTATTTTGTTGAAGCTTCAGATGGAGCAAAGTTATTCAAGATTATCTTTTTGTGCATAGAGTGGCTATTGCAAAACTAGCAAAAGTCCCTCCTTTTAGCAGAACTTCTTTCTGAAGCTTCAGGAGGTTCTTTGTTCTGTGGCAGATTTAGTGCAGGACGGCTAAATTTAGCATCCTCTACATACTTGCAATGGAAGGAAGACCCATTGGGCTGAAGAAGGCCAAACAGACAAGCATAGGACTAGATTGTAAATGGGTTAAATGGTAATAATGAGACACAGAACATGAATAGATGATGACACCATTAATGGGAATCTCATTTCAGGCAAGAAGAAAACATACAATTATTTGCAAATACAATCTAAAATTCAGCTTGGCCGACGTATAGGAACTCAGGAATAGGACCAAATGCTTAATAATGCCTTTCAGGTGGAATTTTAAGGAAGGGAGAGAGGCAGCACATTACAAGTGGTCTAGAGAAAGGTTTAGAGAAATGGCAGAATTTTATTAACATGAGCATTTGCCCTGACTTCTTCAGCACAATTGGAATAGTTCAACCTTCTCCACATCCATGTGGGATACTCTTCAGGAAAAGATCAGCTTGTTGGAGCACCAGCTTCATGAGAAATCCAACACTTCAGAACATCAGACTCCCAGCGTACCAAAAGTAACAGGGATGAGACAAAGGCATGCTTCACATGGACGCACGGTGGAAAAAGGTGAGTGACTAAACCTGTGTTTCCAGGTGGGTAGTGTTGCGACCTTCTTGCAAGTCAAAACAATCTTGTGATATTTTCCAAAGCTCTGTAGTAATAAAATTAATTTTTAAGGTATCAAAAAAAGAAAAAGAAAAAAATAAATAAATTGTGGTGTTGCCAGAATGAGAAAGGAGACTTTGGTCTACATTCATGGAGTAAAAATGAATGGATAGATGGAAGGAAGGTAAATTGAATAAACTGCTAAATAAAAAGAACTAATAATAAAAGGTGGGTTTAATGACAAGTAAATGGACAATGAAGAAGCCAGATGTTTAGGTGGCTATTGCCAAGTTTGTGGAGAAATGAGTTTTTCCTAGTGATGCCCTCCAGTTATCAGAGACTATAACTCACAAATTCCCAAACATTAGATTTTGGATCATACTGCCTGATTAGTAGGATAGGCGCTGGATTGGAGAAGGCTGACAGCAGGATATAATTAGATCTGAGGCAAATGGAAAGCTTCAGTGATTTAACATTTGCATATTGCTTTTTCTATCTCATTTTCTCTCAAAAAGGTCTCGTCTTCACAACTGGTTTTATGAGATAACTAAAGCTGAGAGACAGTGACTGGTTCAAAGCATTTTCCCAGTCATGCTGAAATTTGAATATGAATAGTCCCACTCTAACCTATTTTAGATTTTAATTCTCCTCAGACCCAATTAACATACCCAGTGACAAAGGATTATGACAAACATTAAACCCAGAACTTCAAGGGGTACGTAGGTTATATTAATTTAATCTTGATTTTTAAAAACCACTATTAAATAAGAGGTTTATGTAAATATGTTGATGAATATTACAGTGGATGGAAAATGTAGATTCAAGTACTTGGGTTTAAATAATTTAATGATACTTATTCGCTTCTGCATTTCTGAAGAATCTGCATAGCGTATAATCACATAATCAGCAGGAAAAGTGATGGGCAGCAAGATGGTTAAAAGAGAATGATAGTTTGAGGAATATTTCAAGTATCTCATTATCCTACTGGAGAGACAGACCAATGGACAGAATGAAAAAAAAAGACGGGGGGGGGGGGGATGTTGACTGAAAATATAGCTTAAGTCATAAAATCAGCCACATGTGATAGATGTGGAGCAGAGATGAGCTTGAATAGTGAAAGAAACCATATGATAGTACTTTGGCAACTCAACATGAGATGGATGATTGTTACCAATTTTTATGTACTGCAAATAGTGTTTTATAAAGAATAAGACATGAGAGCTCTCCTTTATGACCCTTTCGTCACAAAATCTAAATCAAGAAAGGTGTCAGAGAGAATGAAATGGAGGCAAGATAACCAAAGAAAAAGGAAAATTTGGTAAAGTTCGTGAACTTTGATCTGATTAATAGTGGTCATGGGATTCATTAATGGAAAGATCATAGCAAGCCTAGAGAATCGATTCTTAATAGGTCAGCAGATCAGCTGGCAGTATATGGATAATCCACTTCCTCTCCAATTCTCTGTGTTGCAGCGCAGTGCATTTCTGCTTTCTTCTGTCCTCCAGGGAACAAGGCAGATAAGCATTCCGAACATTTTCATGTGGATTTTCCTCTTCGCACAAACTATATGTATATCAAGATCAAGCACACTCTGCAACGTGAAATCTTTGCCTTTTCCATCTGTCTCTGGCTCAAGTCAACTTCATCCCCAGGGATAGGCACACCTTTCTCCTACTCAGTGCCCAACCAAGCCAATGAAGTGGTGCTTATTCAATGGGGAAATAACCCCATGGAGCTGCTCATCAATGATAAGGTAGGAGAAATATCTCGTAATTGTTTATTTGTGCAGCAGATATATTTGAAGGTGTTAAGTTCAGTACCTTGCCATGTTTATAACTCCCAGGTTTGCTCATTCCCACTTTTATTTGAACTCTTCTGTCCTTGCTTTGCAGGTTGCAACTTTGCCATTGGCAGTTAATGATGCCAAATGGCACCACATCTGTGTGACATGGTCAACTCGGCACGGCATCTGGAAATCTTACCAGGATGGTGTCCAAAGAGGGAGTGGGGAGAACCTGGCTCCTTGGCATCCTGTGAAACCTGGCGGTGTTTTCATACTAGGCCAGGAGCAGGTAAATAGGCCTCTCACTTTATGTACTGTTACTATTGTGCATGTTTCTTTTGAATACATATTTATTGCACTCTTCCTCCACAGGATACTCTTGGTGGCCGCTTTGATGCCACTCAAGCTTTCATTGGGGAAATGTCAGATTTCAACATGTGGAGCTATATTGTGACACCTGCTGAAATTTACAAGATGGCAACCTGCAGTAGCTCCATTGGTGGTGATCTTATCAATTGGACTGAAAACTCTATAGAACTTCATAGAGGAGTGATCAAACTACCATATAATGCCTGCCACTAAGAATCCACCCAAGAAATATGGACATAACATTCTCTGGAAGAGAAAGATACCTAATGCTTAAAGGCAAAGCATGGGAGGAAGTCAAGATTTATTTCATACAGTGGTAGAAAGGGTTGGGAAATCAAAATTTCCGGGTTCCTTGACAAAAAAATGGGGGCCTTTGTGTTTGGCAAATGTGCAACAAAAAGAAAATGGTTATGTATGCAGGCAGGAAAATCTTAAGATCCAGAAATACAGTGAAATATAATTTGGAATATGTTTTATGAAGCTGAGCAATTTTCAAAATAAGAAACATTCCCACATGATAAATCTGTACTGTGTATTGGGATTTTCTTAATGTAGGAGCAAGAGCAAAAAAATAAAGTTCCTCTTGATGACAATATGGCCAATAGGACACTTCATTTTCAAGGCCTTGATGTGTAACATTGGTCCACTAGGAAGATATTTATGGTAGATCAAAATCCAATTTTTGACTAGTAGTTTTCTACTTTTTGGATATTCAAAGAAGGAATGCGAAAAAGAATTTGTTAGTATTTTTTTCCAGAAACTTTTTTCCTGAATGTTCTTTCTTTAAAGAAATAGATGAACACTTTACCAGGTAAATTGATTGGATTATACCCGACTGTTATCTGCTTTAAAAAAATTTTATATTATGTATTTTATTTATTGCAAGCTTCCTAGAGTCATGTAGGTGAGATGAGCACTATAATAATCAATCAATCAATCAATCAATCACATTCTCAAAGTTTTTTGAAGATTCATTCATTGATCTTCTACCATATAAGCTCTACACACCAGAATGGCTCATGAGGACAATAAAAATATCAATGGCTTTTTTTATAGATCATACATATGACTAAAAAAATCTCAGCATTTCTGTTCAGATATTTTCTACCAGCTTAGTAGACCTTTAGCTTCTTCTCAGGAAATCATTGCCAAAAACCCAGTCAGATCTAGAGGAAGATTATGAAACTTTGTATATTAATCTCTTAGTATCTAAGTTATTTTTTTCTGAGTTCACCATTTTTCTGCCTCTCTTTCCATTCCCCCCACCCTCCATTGATTTAAATAGTATTTATGTACTGTATATATCTTTTAAATTTGAATAAAGCCATGCTTGAAAAAAATGTTCCAACTGTGAATCAACTAATATAACCTGGATGTAGATCTGCACCTGGACCGAACCAAAATTAGAGGCCGTGTTAACCAGCTCTAGAAATTATGTCAGATTTTACAAGTATCATAAAGTGCTATTATGCATCATTGCCATGTTGGCCAGCATTCTGCTGTATCACAGCAAAAATAGTTGTATATCATTGTGTTAAGATGTTTAACCCAATCTATGTTAAAGGTGACTGAGGAAGCCCTGGAGGCCTATGAAAACGGAAAGGTTGAGTTAGGGTCAATACAGCACAATTCATATTGTACATCATTTGTGCAAACTGATGGCAAGGCTCAAAATTTTTGGAAAAGTTATCACCCAGTAGAAATCTGTGCTGAATACATAGAGCTTGCTTGATACGCAGGAGTGGGTAGGCAAGTGGGACATTTCTGTGGTGGTGTTTTCAGCACTACATATATAGATGACAAAGACAAAGGTTCATTGAGGAATATGTAAATCCTTGAAAGGAAAAACATTCGGTGTGGATATTCCTAGGTGATGTTTGAATTCTCCTTGCACTACAATTTTGATCAGCAGCTGATCAGTGCCTGAACTTGCTTAGAAAATGCTGTAAAAATATAACTGTTATAAAATTATCTGCTTTAGTTTTGCTGCAGCAGCCGCAATAAAAATGCCAGAGCAAAATTTTAGTTAGGAAAAAAAAAAGCAATAAAGCCTCCAAATGCTACAGAACTAGCTTATCTTGAGGCAGGTATTTTAATAAAGATGACCATCTAAGGTAGGGGAAACAAAGAATGTAAACCATTAAATCCAAAGTCTAAATTAATTGCACTGCTGATCATAGCAATCCTCCATATTATATCTGTTTTGGATTAAAATGGAGGGGATCTAAAAAAAAGTTTGGTTTTGGGGAGGAGCAAGGCAAAAACTAGACATTGCTTTCTGAACACACCACCAAATTTCTGTTGCATATGTATGCAGATGTGTAGAAGCACACAATCTTTTTAGCCTAAATCCCATATTGTAGATTTTGCTTGCAAATACAGGTGCCCTGCCTCACTTTGAGAGAATGTACAGTTATTTTATCCAAGGATGGGGATGCATAATTTTAATTGTCTTGAATTTTCTTATAGCAACCAGATGCAATAAACTTGCCAAAGAAACTACAATCCTTCTCCACGTGTCTTTGTTCCTACTATTTATAAGTACCCTAGCTACTAGTATAGTAGAACATCCCACATGCCCCCAAAACAAAGCCTATTTTTAGGACAGTAAGCTCATGGTCTAGTTAATGATGTGGATTTAAGATTGTTGTCCTCAGAGTATTGCCTACTTGGAATTCTGGGAGTTGTAGTTCCATTCCCAAGTTGTCTGGAGGGCGCCAAATTGGTGATTGGATAGTGAGAAACCTAAGATGCCAACTTTCCTTGATGATCCATTGTGAATTTCGAACAAAAGCACTAATAAAAATTTAACCATTTTACATACACATTTTTAATCTTAATCTGGAGACCATTCTTTTGGATTTCAGAAATGAAGTCTGATTTAATCAATGTCTAGATTCTGTAAACTTTTATACGTAATTTCATGCTATTGACTTCTAACAAATAAATCAACTAAATATATTTAATTTACATTCGACTAAGAGGTGTCCCAAGTAGGAGATAGGTTTAAGTTTTTAAATCCTAAAAAAAAAAATCTCCTCCAAGTATCATTTTAAAAGGAACTTGTTCTAACATGCATATCTCAGCTAAGGAGATGTCTCTTATAGCACATGGATGTCTCATACAGAAATAAAGTTTTTACTTAAGAAATTCTGTTTCTTCCCTATGAAGTTCAATAAAATCACAGCTGTAATCTCATCAGAGCTATTGATATTAAATAACATTCTTTATCTCATATTGGGTGAGACCACTGAACAGATGAATTACTCAATATTTGCTGACATAACACATAAAACGTCAGATTTCCTGTAACCTGTCTCCCAGGCATAGAGCAGAGTAGGATATAGGCTATTAATAGTATTAACTGTTATTAATAGGAAAATAAGAGAAGGGAGGAGTATGTTCGCCACCTGGAATTATTTATAAAAATAATAAACATGGGATATAAATAAATAAAATAAAATAAGTAGCACTCAGAGTAGCATTTGCAGAACGCCAGGAAATGTTTGATGTCAGAAGGAGAAAACAAAAGCATTTATTTTGGGAGAAAAAGGGCTCAGGTTTGTTCCTCAGGTAGATCATTCATGTGTTCACAATCTTATTAGCAATGGTATTTACTGTATTACATCTGGTTCCTTGGCAGTGAGACAGATATGCAAGATCAGCAGTATATTAATAGCCTCAAGGATTCCTTGGTGACCCTGAATCCAATGCTAAGTTCTAACCTGGCTTCTGGGAAGCCTTTGGTAGAGGAAAAAACCCTGCTGCTTTCCCTCCCTTACAGCAGGCTGGCCTGAAAGGTTATATTTAAGTAATTCTTATCCATTTCTGGCCTTTTTCAGATGCTGTTTCTCAAGTGGGGTTTCCTTTTCCCCTTTCCTAAATAAAAAGGATGTCTAAGAGAAGGCAAATGTTTGTGAGTTCACAACTCGTTTCTCCCCTTTGGCCAGCTTAGGTCCTTGGTCCTTAATAAATATAACAATACAATAATGAATCAGCCAAAACAGATAAGTTCGTGGTGTTTACATATCATCCAGAGATGTATACATTAAATTTTTAAATAATAGTTAACATTTCCTTTAAAAACAAATAAATCAAAAACATCACCGTCAAAGGAAATATCATATAGTTTCTTTCAACGAAAAATGCCCGTCTTTCTCTTTTTGTCTTCTGGAGCAAGGAGGGGAGGGGAGATTGTTATACCTCCTTCCTACAAGACAGATATTCAAATCCGTAATGAAGAAAAGGACTATTTGTATTGCTGAAGAACAAGTAATAATCAGTCCCAATGTACAAAGATGCTTTTCCAGAGATATAAAATCAGAAGGCAGGTCAAAGAACCAAGGGCAATATTGAATGTGGACATTGTGTGTGTGTGTGTGTGTGTGTGTGTGTGTGTGTGTGTGTGTGTATGGGGGGGTGTATTGATCATTATTAAATAGCTGGAAAGTGTCTTGGTAAAAACTGATCATTCAAACAAATAAAGGGAGCTTTCTCCTGCCTCTCCTCTCCACACAAATCATAGCTTGGGAGAAATAATTTTGGTTATGACACACAGCTGGAAAAAAGGCAATCTCTTCCCTCTTTGCCAGCTACGAGATTAATAATTTTAATCTTCCTCTCCTGAAACTCTTGTTTATAAAAATATGTATGTTACACATTTGGATCTGAAATAGAATTAAATCTTAGTTAAGAAGGGGAAAGGCTAGCCACTTTGGGAACGCAATTAAATTAAGATTGAAAAGAAGGCATGGGTTAGGGCAAGGTCGGCCCACCATAGCAACTTTAAGATCTGTGGTTTTCAACTCCCAGAATTCCCCAGCCAGTCTTTAGGATTAGGGATTAAGGGGTTTCCTAGGATGGGTTTGAGCAGGTATAAAGCAGATAGCTCAGCTTTGAGCAAACTTGTTAATAGGTTGAGATGGAAAATGCTGCTTTAAAGAATATCCTGGATTTTCTGGTATTTATTTTCACAATACAAAGATTGAAAATTAGTATCAATCCTTTTCTTTCACTTGCTGCCTTTTTTTTCCTCGTGCTTTTCTTATAAATGTAATAAACACAACCTTTCATTCTGACCACATAGTTTCTAACTTGGGGGAAGATGCTTCGGATTTAAATCCAACAGGGTTTGAACTGGCTGCAGTCAATGCGGCTTTTCTTTGGGCAGGGCGATCAAGCTGAAATGCACGTGGACGAAGGTAGTACAATATCAAGCTGGAGACATTTGCAGCTCCTGAGGACTTTGCACTACTTCTTCGCAAAGGCCTGAGATGTGCCACAAAGTGCTTGGTGATTTAGAAAGCCCAACTCGGGGTTTGAAAAAGCCTCCAGGCTCCAAGGTGTTATATCTAAGGGACAACCTGAGGAAAAGCAGCGGTGGAAGACTAGATTTGGAGCTCTGAGCTGCAAGATGAAGAGGTACAATATTCCTCTCACTCGAGTAGGAGACAGCCTTGGGAGGCCTGGTCAGTGAGGTGAGGCTATCACCGGGAAGAGCAAACTTCTTAAGTCTTGGAGAGAATGGGGAAAGGGAAAAGAGTAATACAACAACCACAGGTTGCCCTTGACTTAATTGAACCTGGAATTAGGGGTCATACATTTTCCTAGTTGTTAAAACAGGTCATCACACGACCCACCTGAATTTTCAACGTTTTGGGGGCCTACGTCTGCAATGGGTGTATTTTTGCCAGTAAGTAAATGTCAGGTTTTTTGCAAAACAACTTGGTAAATTTAAGTCATGTAACCACGTTGAAAATGGCCATATAATGCAAGATGGTTGCCAAAACCCTAAAATATAACCATTGTAGGGTGGGGTGGGGGCCGAGCTGCTGGAACTTCGAATCTGGGTTGTAAGTACTTGGGGAGTAAGGATGTTATAATTTTGGTTGCTAAGAGACTGGATGTAAATCAAGGACTACCTTGTTTTTTCATTTGTTAACATCCACACAAAAAGGGAGTTACACAGACTAATTTTTCTTCCAATTCATAAGCTCATTCTCTCTTCCTTTATTGTTCTCTGATCTTATAACCTGAATGTGCAAGTAACTATAAACGAGTTCTGGAAAAATGGGAGAGACAGTCTTTTAACCATCCTGATAGCACAATGACTTATTATAAATGAAGAAAACGGTTTACAGAATTTTAAAAAAGATCTGAATCTGAAAAAGATAATGCAGAAAGGAGAGGCAATTCTTGTTGCAGTTCTACAGAAACAGAACTGTCATCGCCCAATTAGGGAGTGTCCTAGTAATCATGTTATAACATGACAGTGGCAGTGTTTTCATTTGAATTCCTCTGTAAGCCACCAAAAATACACTTAATTAACTACAGAAGGAAGCCCCACATATGTTTCTTGAGGCAGGAAAGAGCAGAGAGAATTAGCGGTAGAGGCAATGTTCTAATGACTCCACAAGTAACTGAGGAGAGACGGTCAGTTTTTGCTTGGCAGTCAAGGAAGTTTAGGAACAATGATTTCTGGGCCTAACAATGAAGAATTACAAGTGTCAGTCACAAATGTGTGTCAGTTATTCCTGCTGGAGGCTACAAATAGTGTTCAAAATTATGTTAGTGTATATACTTTAGTTGTCTGGCTCTCTAGCCCCAGCTGGTTGTTGGTGGTGAGTTTACTTCCTTTCTTAAGTCCAAATAATGGGGAATAGGGTACATATAAACATTAGTGTGCCAGACCCAGAATACTGCTTTTTTGGATGCACAATATGGCTGGTTTGGCAACAAATTCGAAGGGACATCCTACAGAGAAAAGCATGTCAAAAATGCTCTTGTGATTATCGGCATCAGGAAGCAGTTTGGGGAATTTAAATGACTTGAGTGATCCTGAAACACAGAAAACTAGCAGTTCAAAAGACATGCTAGCTTACTCCCTGATGTACTTGGCTTAGGCGAGCAAGGTGCGGTTTTTCTGCAGCCGATGAATGAAAACAAGGGCTTCCCCACGTTCTAAACTGCTAATAGCCTGGAAGGGTTTTTCCATTTTTTTTTCTTCTCAGACATGCAGACCAGCTGTTATGTTGGGAAGCAGAACGAAGAAGTCCAGTCAAAAGAGGAAATGTTCCGTTACCATGATCAAACTTGGTTGCCCATAATCAAGATGCGATGGGGTTAACTGAGATGCTTTGAAACCATTTGACTCTGTCTGATGAAGGCTGAAGATTAATTCAGTTTTGAGAAGCTGCCTCAAAACACAAAGAATGCATCCATTCCCTGAAGTTGCCGCACCGTGGCAGTCGCCCAAGCTTGAGTCCCACTGGCAAACCCCCACAGGGCTAGAGGAAGCTTGGGAGGGAGGGTGGGGGGAGATAAGTGAGTGGAGGCAGTGGGATGCTGGCATGCCATTAGACTGGCCAAGTAGTGTGGTGGACCCACGATAGGAATGGTTGGTTTCATGGAGTTCAACCCAGGTGGGCTTGTCAGAAGATCCGAGAGATAATACAGGAGGATGTACAGAGAGGGGAAAGGATGGGAACTAGCTAAACCCCACCTCATGCCTGCTCCTGTTTCTGCTTCACTGAGATCCGTTTCTTGCGGGCAGCCAACATCTCGTAAAAAGGATCCACGCTTACAGCAGCCCTGCAAAAAAAGTGTCATATGGAGCTTTAAGGAGTCAGGTACAAAAGAGGGAAAGGGACTGTGTTTCCCTCTATCCCCATTTAAGCCTCAAGCAGCATAGCATAGTACAAATTCCAAATCCTGCTTAGCCATTAATATTATAATGGTTGCTTTTATGTAACGCACCACATTCCAAGCCTAGTTTGCTGTCAAGAGAATTTCTGTGTTCACAGGACAAGCTACAATCTGAAATTATGTCATATTATGCCTTTGCGCCACAGAACATGTTAAGATAGTGGTTGGGCTCCCACAATATTTTTTAGCTCAGTTTAACTCTATTGGCTCCACCCATTGTGTTATACACCCACGCCAACTAACCCTTCAACCAAATCAGTGGTCTAAACATGTGCTTAACAAGGAAATGAGAAAAAAAAAGAGGGAGGAAAAGAAGTAAAGGGCATGTCTATACATACTTGTTGACGTTAAGTCACAACAAAAGGTGTGCTCTTTAGGCAATCTTGCTACATGCACTGCAATGAGGAAATGCAGCCTCAGACCAATAGATTAAAATGAGAAAGTTTTAACTAAAGATTTTAATACGGTAGGTTACTTACTAAGTTATTTTTTAAGAAAGCAAATTGGACATATATAAGCTTCAGGGGCTATAATATTTTGATCGCAGATGTTTCATTACTCACCTATCCACCTCTCTATGCTACTGCAGAGAAGTGGCACTTCTACGACATTAAATTTTTGGCTTACTAGCTCTAGGTTTTCCAAGAACCCCACTATGAATTTATGTCCTATTCAGAATGTTGAGTGAAACATTTAGGTTTTATTAAACTGCATAATAAAAGCCTCTCTGGACTGTTCCTATTCTTAACACATGTGAAAAGATTAAAACTTGGGACCTCAACTGAGCCTTCCCCACAATACTTTGCATAATAGAACCACTTCTAAGATTACCAAATCAAAGTTTTTCTTCCTCTTTCTCCAAAATCTCTGAAGACTGTACTAAGAATATTTTATCAGTTTCTTCAATTCTGAACTATGTAACTAGTAACTATGTAACTAAACTTCTTGGAAAGGAGAAACCCTTCTAATTTAATAGTATCTCTGCATGACAGATATTAACTGAGAAGAACAGACAGGATAAAAAAAAAACAGAAAAAAGAGATCCCTAAGACCAGAATTCCCCAAAGTTTCCGGCTTCGTAGACCAGTGAGGGAGGAAGGGGATAGTTTTGCACGAGTGGCCAGCAAGCGCATGTGCACATGCCAGCGCTCCATTTGTGTGAACGGCGTGCACATGCGCCTACTGCATGCAAATGAAGCGCACATGCATGTGCTCACCCGCTGCTTGCACAAGTGAGTGGGCGGGTGCTCGCTGGCCGTTTCCGCAGCCTGGTTGCAAACCCCTCACAGCCCAGTAGGGTTGGGCTCCTGGGCTCATAGGTTTGGGACTCCTGCCTAAAACAGCATCTGTGTCTCCCAATATTGAACAGATTTTTTTTTTTAAAGAATATCTCACAAATCTTATTAAGTCAGAGTAGGCTGCCAAATTCTGGGGAAATTTCAAGATTTATGGGATGGATATCGTAACATGTTCTGAAGGTTCTGTGCCAAAGTTTGGGTTAATCTCCACCGAAGTTAAATCAGTTGCTTTCTGCTAAATAAAGTCTTGGAATTTCAAGTGGATTATCAGGAGCTAGAGCTGGGAATCAAGAATCCTGAAAAAAAAAATAAAGTCTTATTCTCACTTGATGGATTTAATCCACTCATCTTTTTCTTCCTGTGTAGGCGCCGAGATGCGGTAGACCATATGATTCCCCTCAACCACACGTCCATCCGCCTCAGTCTTACAGGCTTTGATTAGCTGGCCCTTGTTATTGGGAATGTAGAGTTCAAAACAATTCTACAAAAATAAAATAAGAGTGATGAAAGGAAGAGAAAGCCTTTAAAAGGCCACCCTTTTGCAAATGGTTCGTGAAAATGCCTTCCAGAAGATTTGGGAGTACAGAGAAGGGAAATAAAAGAGAATATTTTGAGAAGGGAAATAAAAGGGAATATTTGTAGTTCAGGATTGAACTGGAGAGTCCTTGATGCTCTCTGAGCTTGTTGTGAACCATATGAAACAGAGGTAAATGAAATGATCTCCCCTAGATTTTTTTTAAAAAAGCTTTTGCTAATTCTCTGGCTATCCAGTGTCTTCAAAGTTTGCCTTATTTGCCTGCCTGCCTGCCCCAGCTTTAGTTGAGGACTGTTGGTCCAAGGCAGACAATCAGAAAAGTGATATATAAATTTTTCTGCAAATGAAACGTGGCCAGCCACGAATCATATCCAGCAAGCAGCCACTTTAGCAATGCTGTAAGCAATCGTAATGCAGCACCACTTACTGGTTTCCGTGGGTCTTCTACTTCCCGAATGCTCAGGTTTTCCAATGGGATGATGCCTCTTGGCTCTTTATCCTAAAAATGGATTTTAAAAATATGAATGAAACAGAATAGGCCCAATAATCTGGATAGGTAGGAAAGGTAGGGCATTGAAAGCATCTGTTCGAGGAAATCTCTTGGAGGGCCAAGTTTAATTAGTCTCCCTAATTTGGGATTATAGCTCCTAGAATTTTTAATAATAAATTAGCGTCTAGCTGGAAATTCTCACAGCGCTATTCTCAATGTGTCTGGAAGGCACACTGAGTTAGAATGCAGTATTGCAGGCTGACTGTGCTAACTGCCAGGAGTTCGATCCTGACAGGCTTAAGGTTGACTCAACCTTCCATCCTTGCAAGGTTGGTAAAATGAGGACCCAGATTGTTGGCGGCAATATGCTGACTCTGTAAACCACTTGAGAGAGGGCTGTAAAGCACTGTGAAGCGGTATGTAAGTCTAAGTGCTATTGCTATTATTTGTCAACCGGCACTCTCTCACAAAGCAGTTGTGAAGGTAAAATCAAGGGTGAGGATAATCATATCTCACAAATAAAAGCAAATATACGTGTCCCAGGATAATGTTGCAAGATCAAATCTGGGATGGTCACCAGGACCAGAGATTTACTCTTCTGAGTTTTCAGACTTGTGCTGGAGCCCATCTTCAGGGAAGTTCTCTCTATTGGAATAGATGCTTTGGGTTATTCTTTGAGTCACATTTATGTGGTGCCTTCCCACTGGCTGAATGGTGTGTTAGGCAGGGAAATGATTGAAGCCTGGGAAACGGGTCCCTTATCAGTTAACAGGAGTGCTAATTTTCCACCAGTTTAGGGCCCTTCCACAAGAGCCTGGCAGCACAAGGAAACTTCAGCCAATTTCCAGCCATCAACACACCAACCAGCCAATAGGAAGGCACCACATAAATACGACTCACAGAATAGACCAAAGCACATATTCCAGTCCAGAGCAGTTCCCTGAGGATGAGCTCCAGCACTTGTCTGACAGCTCAGAAGAGTAAATCTCTGGTCCTGGTGACCGATCCAGATCTGATCTTACAATAATTGTCTCTGATGACTTCAGAGACTTCATAAAGCAGGTTAGAGTCTTAACCCAGAGAAACCAGTTTTCGCCAGTGTGACATACTAGGTGGCAGTCTCTGCCTAGCTTCTCATAATGTACTCATCTATTACAGCACTTGGTTGTAGGACTTGTAGTACTGGTGCTCCTGTATTTGAGATACTTTTGATTTTGGTTATAACTATAAAAACCATGCAGGGAGCAGTTATGAATTGGCTGTTAATCTTGCAGAGTTTATGAGAACAGTTTGCTGCATCCGGCCCTTTTTCTGCCTACGTATTTCTTGTAAATGTAATATTTCCTGAGTAGCTTCTCTGTTCCGAGTGGGCTACTGTTCCTAGACCACCATCCTGTTGTTGCAAGCCTTCTTGCCCAACTGGCCCATTTGATTCCCTGAATTGCAACCTCTAGGACTCTTTAAGATTTCCACTTGCTAATAGGAGGAGTGCAGGATGGGCAGGAGAGGGAAACTGTACTAACTGTGGTGTATTCAAAGTAATAGAGGCAGTTGTCAGTCAAGATGAACCAGCGTCGCTTCCAGGTCTTCACCCGTCCTCCTGAAAACAAGAAGGGGAATCCGTTCTCATTTTACATCTATGTCTACTTTGGTCACTAAACATACTCTATCTTCATACTTTGGGGTAGGAAGCCATGCTTATGAACAAAGCCAATGCAATAAAAAATTCAGAAACAACGTAAGACACAAAGAGGGGAAAAAAAGAAGGAAGAACGAGACAAAAAGAGCACAAAACTGAGTCAAAGTAATGAAACACAGCTGGAAAGGATTCTAGGAGTTTGCAAAATAGTACCTTTTCCAACAATGGATTTATTTTATGAGCACTGAGGGATTCCGATTACTGTCTCCTATTTTTTTTAATGTAAACTTGAGAATGGATACAATTCAAGATCTTTTTTATGCCAAGATTTGTAAGACTGTCCTGAAGCTTATAATAATGGGAGTAGCTTTAATTTATTGTCAATTTGGACGTGTGTCTATGGAGATTCTCCGTTATCCAGGTCAAGGTTATCCCAAAGGCACTTTTTCAAAAGGTAATTGGACTTTCTTGTTTCTCTTTGAAGATGTCTTGCTTCTCACCCAAGAAGCTTCTTCAGCTCTGACTGGATGGTGTGGAAGGGAAGGATTTGTATTTCTTGCCAACAGTTGGTCATTTGCATTCTTTTTAGAGAGTCACTGAGGCCACTTGGAGGTTTATTTGTGTCCTCAGGGTCACCTGAGTCATTGAGAAATTGAAGCTGTGCTTTCTGCAGGATGTTTTCTGCCTTGTGTCCCCTTTCATTGTTGAACACAGGCTCAGGCTGTTAGGGATAACGTCTTCAAAGAAAAACAAGAAAATCCAGTTGCCTTCTGAAAAAACACCTTTGGGACAATTTGGATGTGTGTTTTAGCAACTAAATATCAGGGTTATCACTGAGCATAAATTGACACTCTAAAAAGCAAATATACTCCTGACTTAAGACAAGCTGCTCCAACAAAGCATAGCTGTGTCTGAGAAACAAATCTCCTTTAAACAAGGTCACTGTGAGGAGTCTGGGAGAAATTTCTAGCCTCTCTAAACAAAGTTCTCAACTCCAAAGGGAAACAGCTTTTGCATAAGCAATTGATTCTTTTGAACTCAACCTACATTTTTAAGAAAAAGCAGTGCTTTTAGCATGCAAAGCAAGCAATTGCTCTAGGCTTGAAACAAGATACAAGTTCAAATTTGTTGCAAAGCCAACAGTCATTCCCAGCTTGAGGCAAAGCTAATCTGTACATATGCATGGGTGCAAATCTGGCTTATCACTGGATAAGGATTTCAATCCTTTTTTTTTCTTTTTTGGCAGTCCTCAATTAAGGTAATTTCAAAGAGCACTTAGCCTCTCAAGTGGAAATGGACAAAGCTATGAGATGCCAAAATACTCTTTGAGAAACTTCAGAACACACCAAAAATTCACGTAACCCAGTCTTTGCTGCTTCCGACAATTGCCAGGCAGATACTTCTGGGAAGCTAAGGACAGCCTGAAGGCTGGCATCCATAACTGCCTCTCAACAGAAGTTGCATCTCGAAATCTGCATGAGTATTAAAAAGTACAAGAGTCTATGCTCTGTGGCAACCACGTTATCTCTCTATCTCGCTCGCTCACTTTAATAAGGGGGGAAAGGGTAGGCCTACTTCTAAAGAGTAATCCATTAAGATAGGTGGACTATTTATGACATGCAGATTGTGGACAATTCACAACTTATCTGCATACTTCTCAAAAATACCTACAATTGCACTGTTTGAATATGGCGGTAATAGGACTGAAGGTATGAGAGTAATTGCAAAGCCTTGGGGAGATGAAATTTTCTCACCCACCCCACAAAACTTGATCAACCTCTCAATTCATTAATGTTTGTCCTTCCCTTCCAGTGGCACCACAGTTTCATTGTATGCAGTCTGCCCTAAAGCTATAAGCATGATCAATTCAGACCTCTGTCAACAGCTGTGTCTATTACCTGGTGGCTTGCTGCAATGGGGGAGGGGGAAACAGATTGAGAGAGAAGGGAAAGTGTCAGAAAGGGAAGGATGAAGGGGATGTCAAAAAGAGAGAATGGGTGCCCCCACCCACTGCTTTTGTTGCAGCCCCACCCTCCAATTAGCAAATGGTCCCAAACAAATGATCACTGAAGGAATGATAGAATACTCAACAGAAAATGGATGCTCACCCCTGGATCAAGACATGTATCATTCTAGGGGTGAAGAGAATGCTAGTTCCTTATATCTCTTCCATATTCATTTTGGATCCACTGAACCCCGTCACAACTGATATTACAACATTTCCCACCCCTCCATGCCCTAAAGCCCAACCACAGACCCACTTCCAGTCCAAAATGCACCAGGCAAACCAGATGTCAGCTGCAAAGCAAAAGGCCCCCTCCTCTCACCTACCTCCTGGTTTGGGGGCAGTATTCAGACAGTAGAACAAATGTAGTCCGCGCCGTGGGATGGTGGAGGAGAGAGGGGGGAAGGGTAGCAGTGGTGGGGAAAGAAGGGAGCAAAGAGAGAGAAGAGAAGGCAAGGGACCAGGGGAGTCAGGATAGAGAGAATGGGGGTGAGAAAGAGAGAGAGGAAGAGAAAAAGAGAGAGGAAGAGAGAGAGGAAGAGAGAGAAAGGAGAACAAGTTACATCAACATAAGGTAGAAGTACATGGTCAAATCAAAAATCCTCCAACACAGACATAGGCATTTGGGGGCAATGGGATAGGAAAATGGGACAGGCAGAGGGAGGAAGGTTTTAAATTGTATGGGGATGGGTATAAATGGGATAGGCATAGCTTTGCTAAATGATAAGGCCTTTTAAATCAGGTTACAGAAAACCCTATCTCTAGAACAGGAGTGTCCAATCTTGGCAACTTTTGAAAGTCCACAGATCTTAAAATTGCCAAGCTTGGACACTCTTGCTCTAGAGATTTAGGTGACATTTGCAAACCATGATGCAACCAACTTTGCTATATAATGGCCTCCACAGGGAGGCAAAAATGATTGCAACAATAGTTTGCTAATCACTCATTTCTACAGGTAGATTACTAAGTCACCAAGAGTTCTGGCCTGTCCAGCAAGCTGCATCTTAATCAAGCCAAGAATTCAGATTCCAAGCATAGCTCTTCAAAATAAATTTAACTTCTCTGAGGAAAATGACTAGGCTAGCTTCTATTTCACACCCCCCCCCCTTTTGCCCAAATATTGCTTTTCTCATTTCCTCCACCTTAAACATACAATGTTTGGGCCACACAATCCTTCCTCTTTTTTACTGTCCATCTGTCCTGCTCTATATTTTACCTACAGCAAACGCTACATTCTAGTGTTGATCTACTAAAGCACAAGAAAGGGTGATGTAGTAGGAAACAACCACATCCTTGGTGGAAGAACTTAAAAGAGGTTTATTTCTACTGGCAAGTGTGAAAGCGCCTCCATTTGTATGCTTTTATTCCTTAACTTGTTCTTTGCTCCAAAGCCAAGATTTGCTACAAGAGCAAAAGAACAAACAGAAATGTTTACCCTGATTTAAGTTCTAACCAGAACATAGAAGAGCAAAATGAAGCACCGTTACAGATAGTCCTCAATTTACAACCATAATTGGATTTCTAACTTCTGTCATTAAGTGAGTTGTGCCCAGGTTTATGATCCTTTTTGCCCCAGTTGTTAAAGTGAATCATACGGTCATTAAGTGAATGTGGCTTCTCCTTGGCTTTGCTTGTTGGAAGCTGGCTGGGAAGACCACAAATATTGTGGTACGCCAGCAGCCTGCGGAGCTGGCAGTGGAGTTGGACAGCGATGAGGCTGAGGAAGAACAGGGGCCAGTCCTGGAGGGTGGGGAAAGCCCGGATGAGGGCTCTGTGTCAGAGGCAGAGATGGGGCCAAGGCCATCAGGGAGTGATGTGCGGACTCCGGACCCTCCAGAGGCTGACAGTAGAGAGGCAGAGGAACAGGAGGAGCTGCATGTATGAGAAGAGCAGCTACAGCAAAGAGGACGACTCGAGAGTAGGGCCAAGAGATGATTGGCCCCTCCCATAAGGCTTAAAAGACCAGCAACGGTTCTTGGGCTCTTTGTCGGAAAACAATGTTGATAGACTTGTTCTTGCCTTGCTGCACTTATCTCTAGTTGGTGTCTTCTGCTTCTAAACTTTTGCCAAGAGAAGCCTTTGGCAGTTTGCCTAATTATACCCAGGTTGGTGATTAGACTGAAGAATTTGTGTTATGAAGAATTTGTTTTAATTTAGTTTGGACTAATTTAGTTTGGACTCATTCTCAGCTGTTCTAATAAAGTCTGTTTGTTTTGGAACTGTTTGTGTCTAATACTACCTATTTGGGCCTGGGTCACAACAACAAAAGGCAATCATATGAATTTGGGATGGTGCAACCATCATAAATGCATGCAGGCTGCCAAGCACCCAAAATTGGATCACTTACCATGGGGACACCGGAATGGTCATAAATGCAAGGATTGTCTATAAGTCACTTTTTACAGTGCTGTTTTAACTTCAAACGATTTTTAAACAAATAGTTGTAAATCAAGGATTATCTGCACTATTCTATCTCAATCTCCTGGTAGGAAATCAGAGTCCCATCCAATCACTTTAAACAGCTGATCCCAAGGATTATACCATTTTTGACTTTATGACATCACTTTGGATTTCTTCTAGTCTGGATCTGAGTTTGGCCTTGTCTGCTTTGGACCTTATATTGCACCTGGCTTACTTTGGATGGACAGGAAGATTCCCTGAGGGTCTAAAAGCTCACCTTTTCGTGCCTCACTCTTGTCAAGAGTACTATTCCACTTGCTTCAACCTAACAATGATATCATAAAGCTGCAAGCTCTTTGTCCAAGGAGGAATTCTTTGTCTCTGGTTTACAAAGTAGCTCAAGAGTAGAGAATTATTCTACAACGTACATTTTTATCTACACTAATATGTTTTATGACAGAAGTTAAACTGGTAGTACTACTAATTGCCCTACATAGTGTGGAAAAGTAAAGACTGCATGATCTGACTATGAATCGAGATTTAAGACTGGAATATTCCATTGATTTCATTTTCCTGTCTCCCCCACCCCACCTGACTTATAGAGGCATCCAATAGGTTTGAAAAGGTACCAGCATTAATGGCGAAACATCAGACGCCAGAGATATGGCTTTCAGTGGCCTGAAACTGGGGTTCCAGTTACTTGCCTGCTTTTAAAGGCAATTCACAAAAATCCCAGCAGACCCCTCTCATCATCTGTCAGAGAAGATCCACCTCAACTGGGAGGTGGGGAGAAAAAGGGAGACCTCTGCAATTCAATGGATCCCCATGGGTTTTTATATACAGATATATATATATTTGGTTAATGGGAAAGGGAGGGACATCAGGGTGGATTTCAGGAGGATCCCTTTGATCTGATGAAGAGAGAGGTCATGCTTTAAATGACACAACAGGTGGGGGGGAAGAGAGGAGAGTGCAGAGGCGTGCAAAGATCGTGGGATAGGGGTGGTGGGAGAGGACAGGGGGAAGGGTAGCGGGGAAGGGGAGAAAAGGCCATAGTGTTTAAAGGGGAAACAGGGGGCGCGCCTCTCACCCAGCTTGAGGAGCCAGCCCTCGCGATCGGGGTTAAAAAATGTGTGGGTCAAGTCGTTCCCATCATCCTCTGGGATCTTGAAGGGCTCATTACGGATGCTGTCATACAGATTCTAGCAGGAGGGGAGGAAGGAGAGGAATTACCGGCAGGAATTCTATTCCTTTCAAATTTGGCAAGAAAAAAGGTGTGCCTGTGTGTCTGTTTGAATTTCCATGGCACAGTGACCATGCTTGATTGACTATACAATGGAGGGGATAAAATAATTCTGAAACTTACAAATGAAACACACTTACAAATGAAAGCAAAGTATTTAAAATAAATGTAGAAGAAATTGCAGTCGCAGGAGTTAACATTATGTTAAAATGAGAATGGGGACGCCCAACCTCGGCAACTTTTAAGACATGTCAACTTCAACCCTGCAGAATTCCCCAGTATAGCTAGCTGGGGAATTCTGGGAATTGAAGTCCACGTGTCTTAAAGTTGTGAAGGCTGGGAAATCCTATATAAAAGTACCTCAGAACTGGGCAGAGAATGTTTGAAATGGTAAAAAAACCAACTACAAAAGGTGGTTTCTTTCCTCCCTCCCACTAGCCTTCAAACCAGAGAATCATCTAGCTAAAAAACAAGCCCTGTGTTCACTTTGCTAACTTCTCACCCGTAGCAACTCCTCCGGCAAGTCGCCTCCATCATTGATACCACGGTTCATAGTGATGAACCTCTCAACTGTGGGCTTGTCTCGGACGTTGGGGTTATGAAGGCTGGTGTTTAGCATGATCACCGCAAAAGAGAGGACATAACACGTATCTGGGGGAACAAAGAACTCAATAAGCATTTCAGAGCTTACTTCTACACATCTGAGTAGATATGAGATATAGGTTTTTCTTCAAGTTCTCATTAGAGGATAAAATCATTATAGGAAAAATACTTGAGGGAATGTAAGTTATCGAACTGCAGCTCATTTGTTTCATCTTTTCAGCTGTTCTGAAATGCTGTGAGTATCTTATTACACAGTCTTTAGATAGGACCATTTCAGGCTACTCTATAATACAATGTGGCAATGACCCTGGGAGACAGAAGGAAGAGCCGCAGCCTAGACAGTTATCTCAGCCTATCAAAGCAAAGGCGACCTGGAAAATATATAAGAAGGGACCCTCCCTGGTTTTCTGCAGAATAAAAGTAAAGCACTGGAGAAATTATTTTCAGGCTTGCAAGATTCTGCTAATGTAACCTTAAAATAAAAATAGTTAGCAGTCCTAATTGTTCTTCCGGTCTGAACTATTTAACAGGCTATATAAGAAAATATTTTAGAACTACTTCGTGCATGAAGCAACCTACATGCTTCAGAGAAAGAAGGCTAGGCAAAGCTTTTCTCTAATGTGTTTACCTATATACTCAAGTATAAGCCGACCTGAATATAAGCCGAGGCCCCTAATTTTACCACAAAAAACTGGGAAAACTTATTGACTCGAGTATAAGCCCGGGGTGGGAAATGCAGCAGCTGCTGGTAAATTTCAAAATAAAAAAAGACTGGTCAAAAGTGCAAGGACCTGTCAGAAATCACTTTTTTTAGCCCTCTGGGTAGTCCTTTTGTGCATATGCACTACTCAGAGGGCTGAAAAAGTAATTTTTGACTGGTCCTCGCACTTGTGACCAGTCCTCGAACTTACGACTGTCCTCACATTTTACGTTTTTGCCCTATCTTATCACCATTTCTCTCTTCCCCTCTCTTTCTCATTCTTTCTCTCTCCCTCCCCCACTCTCTCTCTCATTCTCTTTCTCTCCCCTTTCTCAAAGAGAGAGGTGGTAGGTTTGAGGAGAAAGATTGCTGTACAATAAAAAAGATGAAAGGGATGGCCAACCCCAAACAAATATAAAGATATCAAGATAAAGAATGAATTGTTAAACTTTAAGAAATAAAAGAGAACAAATATGAATAAATAGCAATAATTAGAAACACACATACAAACATACAATGTATTTTCTTTGAACAGAGTATTTGACCGGTTCACAAATTTAAACAGTGTTTAGTCATTTCACTTAAATTTACAATTTCTATATTTCCTTTTTGCCATATTTATTCCTCATCTATTTTTTTAAAAAACCAATATTACCCTTCATCCTCATCTCTAATCTTAAACAAATTCAATTTTTCCCTTCTATTCTATATTATACCCCTTCCCATTGTCATCTATTTTTATATCCATCCTCACATTGGTTAATTATGTAATATTACAGTTGTTCAATACAAATTCAACATTTTAATATAAATCAATTCGTTATATAACTATCTTTTTTGTATATTAATCAATATGAACATGAATATTCCAATTATTTCCATGCAATCCAATTTCTTACAAATCAATTACCGGTAATTATATTTACCAATAATAATAAGCCAAATAATTTCCCCCATATATTCTTCGAAACCACAACTTAACCATTTCTGCTTTCAACACAATATACAATTAATAGTATCTCAATTATTACAATTCCCTAGTTAAATAGAGCTTTTTTTTCTTTTGTGTTTTAAAATCTTGAACTCTCCTCTTTTGCCATTTGCCATAAATTTCCCATTGTTTGCACCTACCTTTTTTGATGAGGAAAAAGAAAAGAAATCTGCCTTTCCAACGTTGCAAGCAAACAGCAAAGCCAACAACCTGCTTTAGTTTCGGTTTCATTTTCAACTTGAATTGCACAAGGAGAAAAAAAAATGTGCTCCAGCAGCACTCTTTGCAGCTAGAAAAAGACCCTGCTTATGGTAATTAACCTATTCTGAAGCTGAAAGGGGCTGTTTTTTCTATTTTTGCAGACACGGGTCTACTCATTTGTTTTCTTTTAAAAAGGCATCTTTTTTTGTGACTTGAATATAAGCCGAGGGGGGCTTTTTCAGCCTGAAAAACGTGCTAAAAAACTCGGCTTATATTCAAGTATATACGATAAGTATTTTTTAAGGAATATTTGAACAAAATATTCAAACATAATGTGATCCGAATATATAGGCTTATAACCATAATTGAGCCCAAAATTTCTGTTGCTAAGCGAGATATTTGTTAAGTGAATTTTGCCCCATTTTACCACCTTTCTTGCCACAGTTGTTAAGGGAATCACTGCAGTTGTTAAGGTAGTAACACAGTTGATAAGTGAATCTGGCTTCCCCATTGACTTTGCTTGTCAGAAGTTTGCAAAAGGTGATTACATGACTCCGGGATACTGCAATCATCATAAATATGAGTTAGCTGCCAAGCAGCTGAATTTTGATCATGTAACCATGGGGATACTGCAACAATTGTAAGTGTGAAAAATGGACATGTCACTTTTTTCAGTTCTGTTGTAACTTCGAATGGCCACTAAATGAACTGCTGTAAATCAAGGATTACCTTTATGTAATTTAGTCTTGTATTCTCACCTTATTCTGCACAAGTTATTTCTAAAAAGTAGTTTTTAGAATACTTAGCTCTTATGATAATAGGTTTGTGGCTCAAAGGATAACTATAACTGTATTATTGTTATAGTACTTTAAATGGATTAAAGTAGGCTGTGGCCCAATGCAGAACAACCTAGTACCATCTTTACAGAGATTCTAACTAAGATCACCATTTAAGACAATCTGATATCTGATTCTGCAGGATAAAACTGATCCTTGAAACAGATCCTAAGTTTCACTACACTCCAGGGTAAACAAGTTTGGTTACAGAATGAATTTGGCCAATTGAGGCCTAGATGAAGGTTTTCTTCTTTCCTGAAACCCCTTCTTTTCAGATAAACATTTATTTCTTAGTTACCCTTTCATACAAGAGTATCTAAAGTTCAAGGCAGTGTATATAGCCTTTCCCAACTCCTATTTTCCTACTAAAACCCAGGTACAGTGCACCATACTGATGCAGTAACAGACAATGAGATGAGGCATCCTTGGTGCTCTCTTGGTTGTTTTCTTGCAGATGTTTCATTACCCAAGCTAGGTAAATCATCAGTGCTAGTGACTGCAAGAAAAAAACCAAGCTCAGAGAGCACCAAGGGCTCCTCATTTCAACCCTGATCTACAAATATTCTCCTTTATTAGGACAATGAGATCTCATCTCTTCCAGCTATTGAATCATTGTTGTTTTTTTTTGTATTCAAAGAACAAGGTCTTTGATAGAGCGTGCAAAACGTGTGACAAAATGGAGGGATCAGCCAGTGTTCTGGAACTTTTCATACAATTTAATAAGTTTGCTTTGGAGGGACTTTGGCTCTCATGCTGAAAAAAGTGTTCTCTTGAAGCTTTGTACTTCTATAGACATTAATGAGTCTTTAATTCTTGTAAGCAGGAAAAATATGCTCCGCAAGCAAATACCAGTGAAATCACAGGGAAATAAATGGCAGGAATGTCCTGGTACTCAATATTCAGAGTTTGATTCAAATACTGCCCACATTCTTCATTAATCCAAAGAAAGTCTGCGGTTCACAACTAAAGAGGCCCCCATTCTCTTTCTCAAAAAATGCTGTACCTGTAGACTGAAAGACCCCTGGGTTGCACAGACAGTACCGCTGAGCAAAGGCTTCCATCATACGATCAATTTTCTGGGCTTCTCCTGGTAATCGAAAACTCCACAGGAACTGCCTGCAAAGAGGAATGGGAAGCCATGAATGAAGACACAGGGGAAGTTCTTATTTGTCTGATCTGAAATACAGGTAGCCCTCAATTTACAGCCATTCTTTTAGTGAGCACTCAAAGTTACAATGGCTCTGAAAAAAAATAATGTATGACCATTCCTCATGCTTGCAATCTTTGTAGCATCGTTATGGTCACATGATCAAAAGTCAGATGGTTGGCATATATTTATGATGGTTGCAGTATCCAAGGGTCATGTGATCAGTTTTTGCAACCTTCTGACAAGAAAAGTCAACGGGAAAGTCAGATTCACTTAAAAACCATGTTACTAATTTAATAAACGCAGTGATTCACTTAACAACCCTGGCAAGAAAAGTTGTAAAAGTGGGGCAAACTCTGTTTTGGACTTAATTGTGGTTGTAAGTCAAGGACTACCTGTATTGGATATGTTCCTTATTTTGAAAACTAGAGATCCTACAGATCTCATTATACAAATTGATTCCATATCTGGGATGTTTTGCATCCTGTGTTTTTCTATCCTCTTTCATTACTTTGCACTTGATTTTCAGCATTCCCTATACCTAGCAAAGGCTGAAGTGATCCTCAGTATGGGAGATCAATTCAATTTTCCCCCATCCATCTAAAAGTACAAATTTTGCATGTTTAGAAAACAAATTCAAATTTAGACTGTGCATTCTTCATTTGGAGAGGTTGACTTTTTCCTTTTTTCCTTCCTTCCTGTATTGTTTTTGTATGTTTGGTTTTTTACTGTTCTTTGTTTTTATGTTTTAACAACTGTAAACTATTTATACATCAGGTGACATACATTTAATAAATTATTGTGGTTCATTGCAGTCAGCCAGATGTTCCCAAGGATCTGAGAGAGGCAGATGCAATTGTCTGATGATATCAAGGCTATTGTTGCAGGATAAAAGGTGTTCAAAGATAGACTGCTTTTTGCAGCTGACTGATAGTGATTTTGTCAATGCCCATAGTGTTGAAGTGCTGCTTCAGATGTTTTGAGATGGCACCCAAGGAGCCTATCACTATGGGTATTATCTTTATTTTCTTTTGCCCCAGTTGTTCCATTTTCTACTTGCAAATCTTAGAATTTTATGTTTTTCTCCAATTCTTTCTCTTCTGTTGCCTTCAGCTATTTCACTGCCCACTACCCAGACTTTTTTGTCTTTTCAACAGTTGTTAAATTTGGGAGATTACATGGCAGGTGATAGTTTGAACTCCAAAGTCCCAGAGCACTTTAGCTTCTTCATTTTCTATTATTTTGTATATTTTGGGATCCCAACAGTTCTGACTTACAGGCAAGTGGTTATTTCTTGCAGAAATTCCAATGCTCATTATTGCCACATTGTTGTGTCACTGTTTATAGTCTATCTGTGTGATCTTCTTGCAGCAGCTAACTAGGAGACAGCATCGGCTGTCTGTGCTGTCTTCTCAATTCTGACTTTCTATGCATTTGTTCTTATAGGTTTTGGTCTCATGCACTGTAATTAGCCTTTATACCTGAGATGCATTACCTACAACAACTACTATGCAGTTGGGAGATAAAGAATAACTAAATATGGAAAACCAAAGGATTCCCTGCCAATTTATATAGAAACATACCATGAGATAGTTAAGAAATGGAGTGTAGTGACGTAGAGAAACCATAGTATAGATTATAGACTATCATATAGATTTGTTATAGAGAAGTTTAATAAATAAGACAAATGCCAAAGGATAGCATTCTTTCTTTTACAAAATTAAAGGAAGGGCTGTGAGAATTGATGCCCATTCGCCTACAGGGCTGAGTTGGGTGAGGCAGGAATAGAAGTGATGGCTTCAGGCAAGCTCTGCTTCCCCTTTAGCAGGAGAAACAGTAAATTCTTGCTCTTACTCCCCCCACCCCCTCAAGATAGGAACAAAAGGTACTGCAGCCAAATTGTTGGAAAACTACTGTAGCTAATGAGGATATAGTAGATGGCTGAAGATTTCCAGACTCACCTGAGTGCTTGCACTAGGTTGAGGTCAGTAAATTCATGCAAATCAACAAAGGCATGGAGCACACCAATATTAAACTCCTCCCTGGATAAAAGATTAGAGAGTTTGTATTAATCCTGCCCCTTTGAATTCTGCCCCTTTCAATCCTGCCCCAGTGATTGAACATCTCAATCACTGAAATGTTTACTCTATTTTCTTCCCTCATGACCTCTTCAATCTGCTTAGAATTCATTCTAAAACACCCAAGTTTGGTCTTCTCTCACCCCTTCTTTCTGAATAAATTTAATCTATCACACTTCAGTATCTGTGCTCTTTTCCAGTGTCCCAGGAATCTCTGTAGTGTAGTTTAATCTGCACTGTGTTATCAATGGCTGCAGTCTTCTCACTCTCTCATTTGCTCCTCCCATCAATGCTGTTCTTGCTCACCTCTCACCAAGGTAGTCCCCAATGGCTGTCTTGTTGAGGCCTTCCCCTTTGTAGAGGAAGCGAGCAATATCCTCAGGTGTGGAACGCAGAAGTTCATTTTCCACCAGGAATTGTATTCCCTGGAAAAGGCAGTGAAGTCAAAAAATGTAGAACAGACACAAATATGTTCCCATCCTCAAATTATCTTTAACTCAGAAATCTCAAACAGGTTAGTTTGTGTATAGGTGTATATGTGTGTATGTGTGTATGCTTCCTTGATTTTTACAAATAAATCAATGTGGTAAACATGTAAAACAGACCTTCCTTCTCCTATTTTCCCCACAACAACAACCCTGGAGGGTGGTTCGGCTGAGAGAATGATTGGCCCAAAGTCATGCAGATGGTCTTCATGACTAAGGTAGGACTTGAACTCAGTCTCCTGCTTTCTAACCTGATGCCTAACCATTAGACTAAACTGGCTCTCTGGGTTTCTCAACTGGGTTTCCTGCCCCTCAATCATATAATTCTGTCCTAACCAGTCCTGGGGAAGAAAATCATGATTTCTCATTCGCAGCAATTCCTGTGTCATCAGGAAACATTTGTTTTCCCTTGGACTAATCTTCAGATATCATAACATGCAAACCCTTCACTCACTTACTTTTTTGGGATCCATATTGAACTTCTTACGCCCCATCCCCATCTTCCGGTTTCTCTGTAGAGTTTTACTGTCCAAGACAAAGAATCATACCTTTGACTCTTACAGAAAGGAACTGCAACATTTTAAGCTCATTTAGGCTTTTGAATACATACGCAGGTAGTCCTTGGTTAATGATAGTAATTGGGACTAGAATTTCCATCACTAAGCGATGCTCTCATAAAGCTTGACAACACATGACCAGCAGGCTCTGTTGCCATTTTTAATCAAATGCTGTCAAACATTAGGTAAGGACCCACTTGATTCAAACCATTCCCAGATTAGTCCCTCCCAGCCCTGAGCCTTAGAAGGTAAGGGGTTATCTATCTTCTCTCTCCATCTCTGCTCTTTTGGCCACCCTGCACAATGACACTTCTCAGAGGTGGTGACACAAGGGCTAAAGCAGGGGCCTGGGGCCTTTATAGCCCCAATCAGCCACTGCTGGGCCTCTATTTCAGCCCCAACTCAGGCTTTCTGAAGCATTGCAAAACACACAAAATTTAAAGAAGGGTGTGCTTGGCCTTGGGATAAGGCGGCGTGGAACAGCCAGAAGCTGCCTCGCACAGAGCAAGGCTAGCACATTTTATCAACAGTGGAAGGAAGAAGATAGTGAAGGTTAGGTGGGCATGGCAGGGCTATCAGTGCAGGGCAACAGAGGCTTTGTGTTACTATTTAAAATAAATAACTCTTTTCTGGGAATCATTTATTTTCTGTCTCTCAGGAATGATGCTATCTCACAATACCTCTTTGTTCTCATATTAGAATACAAGTAGCCATGAAGAATATACTTAATTCAGTTCTCCAATCCAGAACAGAGAAAGCTGCCTTTACAAAAAATCATGATTCCCCCTAGGCAAGGGAAGACGTTCAGCCTAATATTTCCTACAATTAAGGCTGCAACCTAATAAAACAACTTTTTGTCATTGACTTATGTGATTTTCATTTCACTGATTCACTTCCATCAGTTAAAACTGTGCATGACTACACATTATACAGCTGAAGAAAGTAGTATACTTAATGAGTTTTAACTGTACTCACACAAATAGTAATAGGCACTATCTTTATAAAGACATTCCTTCTACAAAAATATTCCTTCTATCTCCAAAGAATACTTAAGATACTGATAACAGTCATTTAACAACTGCCTCATACAGTTACAACAGTGATGAAAACATACTTTTATGACCAATCATCACATTTGCAACCTTTGCAGGTCTGTAAAGCAAAGGAAAGTTTAAGTAATATTGTAAGCACAGTTGTGGTTTCATTTTGCAATCACTTCATTTAACAAGTGAATTGCTAGTCCCAGTTATGGTTGCTAAAAAAGAACTACCTGAAATGATATTTATATAAAACCTTTGCTCAATAATGAAGGGCATCTTTTTAAAAAAATGAAAGATCCTGACAGAAACGCAGGCATCCACATTTTAGAGATTTCAAAAATACTCTAGTATCAATGGAAGCCGCATTATTTATATTATATATTAAAAGAAAATCTCAGAAGTCAAAGAAACAGCCGCTAATTAGAACAGGCATGTAAAAGATGACTCAGGGACTCATATGTTCAGAGAAGACTGGAACAGTTTCAGAAAAGCCTCTCTTGAAACCATGTCTTGATAGGAAAGCAGTCTTTATACCAGTGGTTCCCAATCTTGGCAATATGTAGACTTCAACTCCCAGAATTCCCCAGCTAGCATGGCTGGCTGAGGAATTCTGGGAGTTGGGAAGTTGCCAAGATTGGGAACCCCTTAGATAATTTTCTCTAGGAAGAAGGAATCCCTCACCTTCCCTCATTGGCCTCCAGTCCCTCCACCTCATTCATGGCTTCACTGAGTTCATCTCTCAAGCGTTGGATTTCCACCAAGAGCTCCTGCTTCCGTCGCCGAATGTTCTCCAACTCTAGCCTCTCCTCTGGTGTCAGATCTGGAGGCACTGCAATGGAAGGAAGGAAGCAGACTGAAGAAAGCTTACTCTTCTTGTCACTTTGAACCATTAGAAAAAGCCAGGGGTGTCTTTTCAAATGAGTCCATATCCATATTCATCCCTCCATTTCAGGAACTTGTGAGAGTATCACATAATCAAAAGGGTCATATAGGTACTCCTTGATTTTTGAGCAGTTGCTTAGCAATTGTTCAAAGTTCCAACGGACCTCCCCCCCAAAAGGTACTTATGACCCAGTTCCAATGGTTGGTTCTCCCCCTCCCATGGTCACAACTGCAATTTATGATGTTTTGCTGATAATCAGCATTTACTTCTGGTTTTCAGCAAGGAAAAACAAGTTATAAAATTGGGCTGATCACATGATGGCTAGTTTATGACTGTTACAAATTATGACCATAATGGGCAGGATCCATTATGGTTGTAAGTCTAGGACAAACAATATGTGTATTAAGTCTTAAGTATCAGCTCTTCAAAGTAGACCAAATCAGAAACAGATTCTATAGAGCTTCTTCAGTCATGGCTGATTGAAGTTCATGAACAAGGACCACTGTGAAGAATGGGATGTAGACTGGTTCTTTGAATCTCACTGAAGAACAACAGCTTCAGAACTTGCCCAAAAGAGCTCTTTATGAGGAGAGCATAAAATAGTGGTCTCTCGTGGTCGAAGTCAAATATCAGCTGAGCTTTTCCTAAAGGCATTAAGCCAACCAAACTCACTTTGGAATTACATTCAGAAATGTTTCACTTCACCATTTTATGGATATTGGAGACCTTCAAAATGGCAACTCTAATTTGACACCTGGTGAGTTTTACCTTCTTCCTTGGATTTAAGAAATTTTAAACAGAGAATTTAAAATAATAAACAATTGGCAAAAAGCAAAAAAAAAATTAAGAAAATTTTAAATAGATTGGGAGACTATAGAGTTTATTTTTGCTATAAGATTTAAAAACCAAGTCTATAAATTAAATAATATACTCACAGGAAATGACTGAAATAAAACTAAGGAGCTGAGGCTTGATGAAGGTTGCAAATGAATACTAGAGGGAGTTTGTTGTAAGTTGGCCAGTCACTTTTGTGAGATGAGAGGCCATATAAACGTGAATAAATAAATAAAAGTCCAATAAGAAATGACTTAAAATGGGCAATTCGGTATAACCTTTTATCTTAAAAGAGATTTTTGAAGCATGAACTGAAATATTAATAATACCTCAGAAAAGATACAGATTTCAATGGAGAAACTTTTAGATGATGAGAAAAACTTTTTAAAAGCCCTTTACCTAACATACACATTATAGAGTTTGAAGGCATGGAAGATGAAAAAACCTGATATTAACAAAGTAGGAATACCTAGGACAAATTTTTAAAAAGGACCTGATTTTTAACTTTTTTTTCCTGAACTAGGATTGAAATAATGAAGATTTCTTGATTGCGTATTAATAAAAGTTAGGTGGTGAGTTTTTGTTTTTATTTGTAACTTTAAGAGTATATTAGCATATGCTCGGTGATAATTGGAAGCTACTTTTTAATTATTATCTTTGTTGCCTTTTATTCTTTCCTTTTTCTTGCACCTTCTGAGTTTTTCTTTTCCCCTTTCTTCTAGTTTGGTTTATATTAGTTTTTACTACGCTTATTAAAAACTTCCAATTAAATTATTAACAAAAAAAGAAAACATTCCACAGGAAATTTAGAATTACATTTTACTGAGATAGGCTGTAACAATAAAACCTTGCAAATCTTGCTGTGTTTTACCTTCTCTCCCTCTTATATCTTTGTGAATCAAACCTGTCTAAATCTCTTGCCAATACTATCTTGCTTCCCAGAGCTTAAGGAATGTTTCAACCTTATTCACCTATATAATAATGTCGCCTGTGTCCTTAAAGTTATCTTTTCAGCTTTTTGTTATTGTTCCTTTATCTCAGCAACTTTACTATTATCTCTCAGAATTCCAGCATGGGGAGATGAAGTCCACACTTCTTAAAGCTGCTGAGGTTGACAATTGATAAACATTGGTCTATACCCAGATCCAAATGAAGCATCCCTAACAGATGGCAGGTAAGCCATTGTCTGAACACATCCAGCAATGGGACCCCCCCTGCCTTGTTAGACAACTGATTTTACTATCGAATCGCTAAAAGGGATTTTTTTCTAGCATTTAGTTGGAATCTATCCTTTCTGCTTTGGGCCAGACAAGTCTGTGCAATGCCAATCTTCAATGTTGTATAAATACTTATTATCATTCTTTCATCGTCCATGTTGTTTACATCGGCATCAAACTCCTCCTTCCGCCTAGGACTTATGACCGATTTAAAACAATTCCAATCTTGTTAGCAGATGTGAGCTTTAAAGTGGTTATTCAAGATTCATTTATAAAGTGTGCGTAAGAGGAACCAAGCTGTCAAGAAACTGGAGTTCACAGGTCCAAATGTTGATCTCTGGATAGTGCCTTTGAGTCATTAACACTGGCATAGTCGACTTCACAGGGTTGTTACAAGCAGGAAATGAGATGAGTAGAGAATCAGGTATGTTGCGTAGGAAAGCAAGAGATATAAAATAATAAAAAACCTCTGCAAAAGCCACTTCCTCTAAGTCTAGGATGTCCAGCTTTCAGCTCAGAGGCACACCCAGAACATTCACTTATAATGAAGCCAGCCTGCAGGTGTGGGCATATGAACATACAGTCCCTCTGAGTAATTCTTATGGTTTATGTTTCTTTGTAAAAAGAAGTTGGGGGCAGCGCATAATATCCAAAATCTTTTTGAGTTACAAAAACTTTAATTCAGTTCCAAAGAGGAAATGGGGGTTGCTTAATTGTTTTATTGAAAATGTAAAAATCCCAGAGGCAATGAAAATCTGAAATACTCCCGACACATATAAATTATTTTATTATTTATTAAATGTACATGCCACCCATTTGTTTATTAAATGTATATGCTTCACAGTTTGAGGCAATTCTGGGCAGCCAATTCACCTGATTAAAAACGATTATTATAACGAATTGTGCCCAACACCGTTTTTAACCAAGACTTTTTAAACCACCCCTTGGCAGCTCACACACATTTAAATTTAAATAATATTAATAAATAAGGTGCAATATTATTAGCAGGGATAACATGTTAAAAATAAACAGGACGAGAGCCTATGATTTACAGTATTTAGACAATTCTCTCCCCCCTTTCCCCTCGCAGCATGGTTGGATCCAATCACAAACTGCCCCTTCCCTCCGAGGAATGGTACATCCTCCCATTTAAATTATAACGGTGCTTTTTTAGAGCCGTCTCATCAATTCCGTCAATAGGTTGGCAATTCTCACCCTCCTCCATCTCGTTCGAGAGCCGCTTAAACAGACCCATCCCATTTTATCTAATTGGAAGTCACAGACAATGGTGCATTCCACCCTCCCTCCTGTCATGGTATAGCCTAAAAATCCCACGCACCCCCGCCCGATTCATGTATATCTTTAGTCGATGGAACGCATCGCACCCTTATCATTAAATAAAATCTCGATCTCCCCCTTATTATGGAACGGGCCAACCCGGCATTCCCCTTTTATTTCGCATGGTTTACTCCAGCCTCACCCCTCTTTGTAAGGATCGGCCCCGCCCCCTACGCAACTGGTACTGAATGGCTCAGTCCACCCACTCTTTTTCCTATTGTACTTATTGGGCGGGTCTCATAATGGCACAATCTGCCCCTTTATCTCCCCTCTTTAAGCTTCCCAATGGAAGAATCTTAGGGAGCCCTACCATAGATACCGTCCTCCATGACGTCCAGAGTGCCCCCCCAAACAGGGCCAAAGGGAACCACAGTTTCTTCTTGCCTCCTTTCTTCGGGGCTGCAACAGCAATGCCCTCCTTCAGCAGCCGGGTTCTAAACTGAAAGGAACGTTCCGCCTCTCATGAAAAGCGTAGCCAATAGGAAAGAAAAATCTCGAGAATAGCCACCTAACAGCTAGGAGAAGTAGCCAATAGAGAGGAAGATTTCACCAATTACATGTACACGCGTAGCAACCAATAGGCACCCTCGGCATGATATTGACAGGAGAGTTATTCAATGAAATCTTACACTAGCCCACTTGATCATTTCTGTGGCCTTGTAACTCGGCGTACTTTGAGCCGGTCCGTTCTCTGCACGTTTTAACCAAGATATAGGAATCGTATAGAGTGTCTTTATTCAATTGACTTGTGAAAGGATATTTCTTTTGTCTCATGTCCCCCAAAAAAGGATGCAGCTATTTCCATCCAAACAGCAGCAGCTCCTATTTTTGCTCCTGTAGTTCATTTCCAGTTATTCTAACGTGCCATTCGCATAAATGGGCGGGTTTTGTCTCTGTCCCAGGGGGAAAAAAAACCAAAAAACAAATGTTATTCAAACCTCATCCTCTTCTATTTGTACGTTTATGCATTCCGAACGTCTAAACGTCACCCTTCGAGTCCTGCCCTCCTTGCATAACTGTCAATCAAGATGAGTGAAGGGCAAGCAACCCAATCGAGACTGGCTACCGTTCATGGGCTGCCAAAAAATCCTCCTCATCAGGAGATGCGGCAGAGGACAGGGTTTTTCAGCCTGGGCAGCTGAGACTGTGCGCTTCAGCTCCCAGAATATGCTGGGTGGGGAATGCAGAGGGTTGAAGTCTTCAGATTGCTCAGGTTGAAAAACATTTCTCTTTGCTGCCATCTTGTGGTCAGCTAGACTTTTGCAGCCCAAATTCCATAGGCCTGCCAGAATCATAGGGCTGGTGTCTCCATGGCCACAACTACCTTTAGATGCCACCATCAGGGAGACTTTCCCCTTTATCTCATCCCCATCCTGCTGCTGAGATGCCTTAAATCCATCTCTAGCTATTCTGGTGTTAAAATCAAACTTTTCCTTTTCTCTCGACACAAGGTTGTTGTGGACGCTATCAAGCACAAGTCGTCACTTGGAAACTCAGTTTGAGTGCTTAACACTAGACGTGTGTTTACCGAACTCCCAAAAGATGGTTTGGCTGGGAGAAAGAAACAGGCAGCTCCAACTAAGAGTTGCTGATTTTATATCCCCATCAGCGACCATGTGTTCAGCGATCGTTTGCAATTACGATAGCGAATGTGGAGACTTGCAATTTTTCCTTGAAAGCTTGGCCTTCGCAACACCCCTGCGGTCGTGTAAGAATGATTCGGGCACTTGTCAACTCCCTTGCAATTAGGACATTGCAGTGTCCCATGGTCACCTGATCACCATTTGTGACCTTCACTTAAATTGTTTTTGACAAGCAAAGTCAGTGGTGAAACCAGCAGGAAGTTCCTTGCAAATGGGAGTCACATGACCACGGGACATTGAAATCGCACAGGATTCGGCTAACCATGACAACTGGAACTGGCACAGCTGCCATCATAAGTCAGCATGGTCATACGACGTCATGCTTTATGACTGCTGTGCAGTGACAGAATCCGTGGCCCTAATTACCATAGTTTAGCCAGGATTGCCTATATAAGATTGCTGCTGTTTCTGTCAAAAAAGGGGCATTGCTGTTGGGGAAGGAATGCCAGAATTTGTCTACTTCACAGGTTCTTTCTGGATGCTGCTGGTTGTAGCCGTTGCAGCTAGAGCTGCTATTCCCTTGCAGAATTAGTCAAGGACAGAGACTGCTCATTATCAGATGCTGCTCCCTCCCTTGTGTTACCTTGCACTGCTCAACAGGCTTGTTATTTGTGACATGGTCTCTTTTGGGACATGGGTTAAATTTTATTTTGGAAGAGTGCTAGACCCGTGTTCCGAAATAGCTCATTTGACAAGTCACAGAGGCTTTTTGCTCCTGTCATCTGACGATGGGATAATTTGGTTGTTGGCTAAACTGCCATTCCAGGCAGTTTCCTCCACTTGGCCCCCTCCCCACATGCACATATAAGGGAGAGAATTGGAGAAGCAAAGCCAGAGATTTCTTTGTCTTGTCCTGTGTGAAAACTAAGGATGGCCCCATTTGCTGGCCTTGTAACTAAAGCAGACTTGATTTTCAGGGCAAAGCATTGCAGCTGGCATCTTTTCTATTGCTGGAAGGCCTGCCCTTTAATACAACCACCTGGCTGTGTTGGCAGAAAATTATTTTGCTGGCCTCAGAAGCAGACAAGAAAGGGAGGAGCAGGCTGTTGCTAAGAGAGATCTAGACAGTTGCTTGTCTTTCTTATATCCTTACCTGGTAATTCACTTAAGGACCCCCTTACTAATTAGTAGGTGCAGTGATCTTTGTAAAGCTTTGTAGCAGAAAATTATCTGTTATCTTACTTATGTGTTTAATTGCTACTTAGAAGAAGATGAATGCCAGATAGGGAGAATTGTTTATTGGTTTACCATCTCTTCCAAATAAGGATTTGAAATAAGGATCTTTCTAAGCAACCCTGTTTAGAATTACATGGAAAACAATTTGCCAGGTAAGGCTTTAGCAATCACTCTTAATTTTACCTGTTGTATAGGATAGCCTTCCCCTAATCTGATGTTTGCCCCAGTGGTGAAATCCAATTTTTTTTTACTACTGGTTCTGTGGGCATGGCTTGGAGGGCGTGGCTTGGTGGAATGGCAGGGGAAGGATACTGCAAAGTCTCCATTCCCACCCCACTCCAGGGGAAGGATACTGCAAAACCTCCATTCCCACCCCACTCTGGGGCCAGCCAGAGGTGATATTTGCCAGTTCTCCAAACTACTTAAAATTTCCACTACCAGTTCTCCAAACTGCTCAAAATTTCCGCTACCGGTTCTCCAGAACCTGTCAGAGCCTGCTGGATTTCACCCCTGGTTTGCCTCCACCACCACCACCAAAAGTGTATGTATGGACATCCCTGGGAGCTGCTGTCCAATGCACCTAGAATAGGGAACTCTACATTACAATACATCCTTTTTTTAAAAAGCATCCTTATATCTATCTTGAAAAATCCAGACAATCACTGGATAGAAGGCAGCAAAATATAGAATTGTACGACTCTTTGCTGTCTGATGCTGCTTTGAATGTATGCAGCACAGAAATGCATATAATGTTCCTTGTGAATTATAAAACTTGTATGCATGATCTACAGGGGTATATGCAGCTGTAACTCAGAATAACACTTCATACATTTCTTTATTGCTGAGATAAATGTAAAGAAGCAGTTGCTGACACAGTCTGGGTGAAATATCTGTTGGATCACAAATGTTGGAAATAACTGATCAACTCTACAAAAAATTATTGGATGTGTCATGTACAATGTTTCTTACTTGTTCAAATTCAAATTCAAACCTTTATTGTCAATGCACAACGTGTACAATTAAATTGAATGAGCCTCTCATGGTGCAGCCCACCCAAGAACACAGAATACATCCCAATAAATCAATCAATAAAAAAAAAATCCCTAAACCCAAGTAAGTAATAAACTAGCACATATTTTCACATACATACATATATAATATTATATTACACCGGTATATACATGTTGCACATTACACTGGCACTGTAAGTCTATCACATTAAGCTTGATTGTGGTGTTATGTTGCATTTAAAAGTCTGACAGACCATGGATAAAAGCTACTGTACTTTTCAGAGTATAAGATGCACTTTTCGCCCCCCTAAAAGTGGGTGAAAATTGTTGTGCGTCTTATACACCGAATGTTACCAAAGCCCTGCCCATCCAGTGGCCCCCACTCTTCGGCTGTTTTCAGCCTCTGCGCATCGCATTTTCGACTTGTTCCAGGCCGCGGGGATCGGCGGTGGCAATTGGGCCGGGCTGAATGGGCCGCGGTGACAGTGAACGGGCGGCGGCAAATGGGCCGCAGCGGCAGCGAACAGACCGTGACAAATGGGCCATGGCAAATGGGCTGCGGCAAATGAGCTGCTGCAGCAGCAAAAGGGCCACAGCGAATGGGCCACAGTGGCGGAAAATGGGCTGCGCCAAACAGGCTGCGCCAAACAGGTTACAGCGAATGGACCACGCCGAACAGACCGCAGCGGCAGCAAACAGGTGGTGGCAAATGGGCAGTGCCAAACAAGCCGCAACAGTGGCAAACAGGCCACAGCAATTGGGCCGCAGCGGCCGCGAACAGGCAGTGGCAAATGAGTGTCGGTGAATGGGCAAAGGCAGGTTTTTTTTCTTGTTTTCCTCCCCCAAAAAAGGTAGATGCATCTTATAGTCCGGAGCGTCTTATATTCCGAAAAATACGGTATTTTTCAGTATTTGTTCGGCTGGCTACGCTTCTATATCTCCTTCCTGATGGTAGGAGAATAAAGAAATGCTGTCCAGGGTGTGAATCATTGCCAAGGATTTTCCTCACTCTGCTGACACAGCTGGACCTGGCAATTTCATCCAGTGGGGTTAGGGGGCAGCCCATGATTTTTGTGCTGTGCTCATCACCCTCTGTAATGCCTTCTTGTCCACGGCTGTTAAGCCAACGTACCATACCGTGACACAATATGTGAGGGTGCTTCCTATTGTGGACTAGTAGAAGGAAGTCATCAGCCGTTGTTCCGCCTGATTTTTCTGCAAGTCCCTAAGGAAATGGAGACTCTGTTGAGCCTTTCTAACCACCTGGGACATGTTATTTTTCCAGGTGAGATCTTGGCTAAGGTGTATTTCCAGGAATTTGAATGAGGAGACCCTCTCCACACAGCTTTCCTTGATGTAGAGTGGGGCAGGTTCCTCTCTCTGCTTCCGGAAGTCCAACACCATCTCCTTTGTCTTGCTGCTGTTTAGATGCAAGTTGTTTTCTGAGCACCATGTAGATAACTTCTGAACTTCTTCCCTGTATGCTGATTCATCCTCTCCTGTAATAAGACCCAGCACAGTGGTATCATCTGCAGACTTTATTATCATATTAAATGGGTCAGAAGATATGCAGTCATGTGAGTATAACGAGTACAGGTAGGGACTAAGCACACAGTCCTGAGGAGAGCCAGTGCTGAGCTTCAGGGAGGAGGATGTAAAGAACCCAACCCTTACTGTCTGTGGACGGTCCGTCAGAAAATCTTTAATCCAATCACAGGTGAGGGGAGGGAAATTCAAGTCAGTCAACTTTTCAATGAGAATGCCCCGCAAAATGGTGTTAAAGGCCATTTTGTCTATGAAGAGCATTCTGATATAGTTCCCAGGTTTCTCTAGGTGTCTTAATATAGTATGTAGGGCAGTGGCAATGGCATCTCCTGTCGACCTATTTCCTCTATAGGTGAACTCATGTTGATTGAAGGTTGATGGAAGGCATGACCTGAGGTGTTGAAGCCTCAGTCTCTCAAAGCACTTCATCACTACAGACATCAGTGCAATGAGTCTTTGGTCATTCAGGCTGTTTATGGCTGTTTTCTTCAGGACTGGAATGATGGTGGCTGTTTTCAGGCATGATGGAAGACTGGCTGTTTACAGAGAGATGTTAGGACATCTCTAACATCTCTTGTAAGAGATCCCTAACATCTCTTGTTAGGACCTCTGATAATTGGTCAGCGCAGGTTTTTACCACTTTCCCCAGCACCCAATCTGCTGGAAGTTGGAGGGCCGGTGGACTGGGGTCACAGAGTCAGGTCCTTTGACCTCATAGTGGGCGAAGAAGATGTTCAATTCCTCCACCAACGAAGCATTGGCGTTGACTGTCTTCATCGTGTTGCCCTTGTAGTTGGTTAGGTGCTGCAGTCCCTGCCACAACTGCCTCAGGTTGTTGTCTGCTAGATGGTTCTCCACCTTTTGTTTATATTTCTGTTTAGCTGCCTTGATGCCTCTCGTTAGATTTGACAGAGATAAACAGAGATTATGTTTATCTCTGTCACCTGCCTTGAAAGTGGAATTCCGAGCTCTCAGAAGTATCCGTATCTCTGCTGACATCCAGGGTTTACAATTCCCGTAGACTCTGATGCACTTATCCACTGTTACATTATCTGTGCATGTTTTAATATATGAGAGTACCGTATCAGTGTATTCGTGCAGTTCTAGATGTTCAAATATACTCCACTCGGTGGTTTCAAAGCAATCCTGCAACTGGCTGAGTGCTCCCTCTGGCCAGATTTTGACTGGCCAGTTTTCATGACTGGCTGTATTCTTTTCCTAAGAGGAAGATACTTTGGGCACAGCAGCAGAGAGAGATGGTCACATGTGCCCAAGTGAGGGAGTGGAATTGCTCCATATGCCTGTTTTTAGTTTGAATACATATGGTCTAAAGCAGTGAGGGCGAACCTTTTTGGCACCGAGTGCTGAAAAGGGAGTGCGCTTGCATGTCGGGGCCACAACCCGGAAGAGGAGCTGCCCAGGGGGCATGTGCATGCTTGAAAATTAACTTCCAGTTTCAGCTACTGAACTTCCGGTTTCAGCTACTGAACTTCTGGTTTCAGCCAGCTACTCTTCCGGGTTTCTGACATGCATGCGCACACGATGATCAGCTGGTTGGTGCGCATGCTCATGCAGGAAAACAGAAGACCAGTTCTTCTAGTTTCTGGCACTGCCACATCCAAAAAGCCAGCTGATCATCACGCGCATGCGCGACAGAAACCCGGAAGAGGAACGGGAGATGCCGCATGTGCCAGGTGACATGGCTCAGCGTGCCACTTTGGGCACGCGTGTCATAAATTCGCCATCACATGTCTAAAGTGTTCTTCTCTCTGTTGGGACATTGCACATAACTGCACAAACTTAGGGAGGACAGTCTTTAGACAGGCTTGGTTAAAGTCCCCAGCCATGACAAAAGCGTCCCCGGGATGAGTTTGCTGCTGCCTCGAAATGACGTCATATAACTTAGAGAGTGCTATGCTAACATCAGTGCAATATAAACAGCGATAATAACTATCACAGAAATTTCTCTAGGGAGATAAAATGGCCTACGTATGACAGTCATTAGTTCCACACCTGGGGAACAGGACGTATAGATAGCTCTGCTGTTAGCACACCAATCATTGTGTATGTAAATACAAAGTCCTCCTCCTTTGCTCTTACCGGAGTTGCCATCTCTATCGGGGTGGTATATGGCGCGGCTAATTAGCCCCAGTGATGCATCTGGTACGAGTGGATGAAGCCAGGTCTCCATAACAATCATCACACAGCATCCACGGATGAGCTTTCTCACCATCATCCGCAGCTCTAGTTCGTCAACTTTATGGATGAGACATCTAGCGGTCAAAAAACCGCTTGGTAGTGCTGGTTTGTAGGGCTGCTTCTGTAGCCGAGCTAGCAGGCCACCTCTACATCCACGCTCCTTTCGCTGCTGTCGACGCCTCCCAGAAATGACAACGATCCATGGAGAACCCAGCAGTCTCGCCATGCAGCTTGGTATGTTAAGGAACCACTGGAAGTTGCTGGTGATACCGGATCGACTTGCAAAACCGATGTCTAGAAACTCTGGGTAGACAAGTTTTAACCCATTGTCTCCAATGTTTACGCACATCCATACACACACTATTCCAAGCACAGCGGACCAACACCGGGAGCTCAGGGCTGCAGCGTCTGCACATGCCGCCATCTTAGAGCTTGTTAAAGTGACACAGGACCGAGTTAGCTTGGCGAGACTCTTGCATCAAAAAAAAGGAAATCCAAATGCATTCCTTTTGCAGACTTGCAATTCCAGTGATGGACAGTAGAGAGTGGGATTGGATCATCTCTCTTGAAGCCTCCATTTCTTCTGCCAGAATTCTCTCAAAGGAATGGATGAGGTGACAATAGACTGCAGTGGGCTGTTGCCATTAGGGGCACCGACAGAGCTGAGAAAAAAAAATGGCTCTCTCAGATAGCAAAGCGTATGAGTGTTGACTTTTGAGCCTGAGGCAGGGCAAGAGGAGGGGTCACCTCTGAAACATCTATGTCAAACAAATTACTCTGTAGATGCTCATCAGTGGCCATTGGCCAAGCAAATTGGCCAGTGATAGATTTAACACTAATACAGAACAGAGATGAACCATGTTTCTATAGCCCATTTGCAGTGAATCTTAACTGTTTTCATGTGTTTATGAAGCTTGTTAAAATAATTCTTTGGAGACGTGATACACTTTGCTGTATCCTTTTCCTTAAGCAGCTGTATTTCTGCTTAGTTCTTTCACAAGCAATCCTCAAGTTCAGTTTATATGAAAGAATTAGAAGAGAAGAATAGCTTCTTTCAAAACTTTACCTTCCCTTGTAGTTCCCAGGAGTGTGCAAGGCATTTGAGCAAATCGAAGACCTGATCAATACATTTTGCCAGCCCCCCCCCCCCGGTTCATTTTTGCTGTTGCATAAATGCCAGACAACCCTAATATTGTTATTTGGGTGGCTGTTGGAGCAAAGAAGTAAAGTGGCTTGGAGAACAAGAGCTTGAGAGAACACAGAGATAGCAGAGATGCAAGAAGTTAGCTGTTCACAGCTTCGGTGTAATGATGGGTGTATTAGGATTTGATTGGAAGTGTTAGTATTGTTACTTTTTTCTCTGGGTCCCCAAGGTAAGTAAAAGACTGGGAATCCATGGGATAAACTGGCTGCTTTCTGGTTGGCTTTAGTGGTTGCCATGTTCTGTTCTACTTCTTCCCAATTAACCCCTAGCCTTGATTGCGCCTCTTTCTTCCTCAACTGAGCTTCATCTCTAAGTTGGCACCTTTTTGTTTCCTGGCTCCATCTTTCTTTCTTTCATTCATTCATTCATTCATTCATTCATTCATTCATTCATCACATTTCTATATTACCTACCTCACCTAAGTGATTCTGGATAGCTTACAATAAAAACATGCTGCGAAATATAAAAGCATAAATAAAAACAAAGTTAAAAACCTAATTATAAGGTTACAGTATCAAAAGTTAAAAAGGGTGAGAGCACATCCTCATGACACCAACCATCCCCAGGGTTCTCTAACACTCTTCAACCCCTGTGTGTAGATGAGCCGAAGGTGGGGTCAAAAGCATCATCAGACTGGAGTCACCATGCCTCCATAAGATCTAAGTCCACCCTCCATCTTGAAGTCGGTTGACTGTTATATGCTGCCAGTTTGCATTGACTGTTAGTAGATCAGATTCTTGTGTAGAGGTGGCATGAAATAAACTCACAGTGCTTTTGAACTTTATCTCCTGATTTATTGCACCTGACATTATGCAATTGGCAGAACCCAGCCGCAGCACTCTTTCTGAAGGCAAGAAGAATGGGGGCCCACCTCACTTCTGGAAGTAAGGTGTTCCAAAGGGTTTGGCCACAGCAGGGAAGGCTCTTGTCCTGGATCCTACTATTAAAAAGACTTTAACTAAGCGGATTTGCAACAGATTCTTCTCTGCCTGATTGGGTGGGATGGGATATAATTGGGATGAGATAAGTTTCCTCCTACATGTGAACTTCAAGAGGATGGCTCTCAGTTGTCCAATATAAATCTCCTTTTGTTCAAAGGTTAACTTAGTCTTGTGCATTTTCATTTGTGACATTTAAGTAGTTTTTATACTGTGTACTGGTTTCAGAGTTGTCACAAATTAGAGGGGGACATGGCTTCAGTCAAGAAACAAACCAGGACCTTTCTTGTATGATGAAGGACAAGAACTGGGACAAAATTTTCCTTAAGAGACTTAGGTCAGAGACTAGTGCATGGATCAAATCCCAATAGGATTGAGAAGACCTATGTTCAAATCTCTACTTGATTTTTAAGATTCGTTAAAGAGTCATTTGCTTTCTTTCAGCCAATCTTCATCACGGTTGATGTAATAATAAAAGGTATGGTGGAATGAGGGAAGATTTTCACATATCTATGAACCTTGAATTTCTTAAAGAAAAGATAGGTTCTAGACATAATAAGAAATGTGTTAAGTAACATAATTCATAGCCAGTTATTGGTATAAGAGGTAGCCCAAATCTGAAGCTCAGGAAAAAAAATACAGGTAAGATCCTTCCCACACACATAAACATGTGTTAGATGATGATGATAACTGACAATTTATATTTCTATAATTGTATCTCAAAAATTTGCCTGTTAAGGTGCACCAAATATTCCTACCTATGGAAGTAGAAAAGGAATAACCTGTGATGTTAAAGGTGAATGAAATTGTTGTTGTTAGTTGAGAAGTCATGTCCGACCCATCGCGACCCCATGGACAACGTTCCTCCAGGCCTTCCTGTCCTCTACCATCCTCTGTACAGATAGTTATTATTTTGTTCCTAGACACCCCAGAAACAAAACTGGGTGAAATCTTAGACCAAGATTGGCTGGTTAAGACTGAGGAGATGACCAGTATGGAAGTAACCACTGGTAGGTCAATCAGTAAAGAATCATGACAAATAATGCGTATTTGACCTCTGCTCCAATCTGGGGGTAACCTTCACATTTCAATCTAAAATATGCCCTTGGCCTGGAGATTAGAGACCTATGAGAGGATATTTTAAGTTTAAGGAGAATGCTTTATCACTTGAATTTGTCATCTGCTTATGTTGGTGGCGAGGAGTTCTTGACATTCTGTCACATTATTGGCACCCAAATGAAGACTGGGTGCCAGTGCTTTGAGGTCCAGGGTGATAGGAGAGGAATGAAAACTGTGAAGAGGATACAGCCCAATGTCTTTGCCTCTACCGCCGTGTCACTGGCATAAAACAAGATTAATGATGGAACTGTGTCATATTAATCTGAGCTCCCAGCGGCAAATCCAATCTCAGCTATCACCTCTTTGACCTTCAGCCTATGTTGCTACCATCCACCAGCTTGGGTAGCAGCTGTTTGTGTCAGGATTTTTCACAGCTCTGATATGAATCAAGCTTTGCGGAGCAGATGATTAGACTGAGGTTTTTAATGTGATGCTAGGATAATCTTTCTTTCTTTCCTTCCTCCCTAATCCATCCTTCTCTCCTGGCTGATCCTCAAAGTTAGCCATAGAGCAAGTAGATGGATGAGAGGCACTGAGCTCAGCAAAATAAGAGTTTAAAAGTTCTGATCCAGGTGCCACAACTATTTAACGAGCTTTCATCTGTCACTGAAATCAATGGAGTACATTAGCAGAAGACAAAATATTGACCATTTTTGTTATCACTCATGTACAATATGGAAAAGAAAGCAGAACAGAAAATATTTAACTCTAAATCTATAGTTCTCTTTGTTTGCCTTTTTAAAAATTAATTTTTAGAGTAGGCAGCCTTTCATATCCATGTTAATATGAAAGCTTATATGTATGTATTCCAGGGGTGGTATTCACTTACCTTCCCTACCGGTTCGCGAAGGTGCGCAAGGCCTTCCGCGCATGCGCAGAGCCTCGAAAACGTGGAAAAAAATGGGACATCATGACGTCCGCGTGAGTGGGCAGGGCATCCCGCAGTTGCCCCTACCGGTTCTCCTGAACCGGATAGAACCGGCTGAATACCACCACTGATGTATTCCACAAGCGTGAAAAACTCATATGGCTATCACAGGTTACATTGCATTTTTAATGCAAACACTTGTTCTGTAGTTCCATGTGTATGTTATACAGTACACTACATTATCTGTTCTTATAAAGGCTCCTTTATTCCAAATATTACCAGACCACAATAATAAACTTCCCAGCATGTGTCTTGTTAAGAATTTCCAGCTACTTTTGCAGGACTATTAGAAAAGGTTTCCACATCGGGTCCTGAGAAAGGGGTATTCCTGGGGTGTATAATTAGGTTATTGCCCTGTGAATATATCACTTCTATCTCAATGGCCTAGAAAAGAAAAATGCACATTTTTAAACTCTGCAGAACTGCCTCCCTCTGTTGCATTTTCATTATAGACCAGACATATTCCAGTTCTGTAGAATTTCACCTAACCATCATTTCCACTGTTCACAGATTGCTTCTTCTCCATTTGCCTCCTGGAACTTCATAAATGAGAGAGCTACAATGGGACCGCCATTAGTAGAGCATCATAAAGCATCTTCTTACAGAGCTTTCAAGCTCCTTACAATAAACATATTGTTGATCCATCATACTACCATCTAACTACTGTTATCTTAATTTGTATAACCACAAACATCAAATTATCCATGGGCTGTTTTGAAGTCCATGAAATAGGCATTCTTTCTTGCAAGTTTCCCTGTGCTTAAACTTCCTCTTTCCCCTCACATAGACATACTGTATATCTATGACTCCTTAACTCTCCTCAGAGACAAATGATCTAGAAAAGTCTTCTGTTTGTTCCATGGTATTTCTTCTAGCAACGACCAAGCTGAGATGCTTGATTTGGGAGGGGGACAGTCAGTCAAAGTATGAAAATGTGGTCCTTTGGCCAATTGTTTAAACAGCCCAATTATGTGAAGTCTGGTGTGGGTGCTACCCCTTCTTTCCTCAGCTTTCCTCAGTTGAGGGACATGGATCACGTCACGTGGTAGTGGTTGTTTCATTCTCCACACTCACCCGCTGTTTTCCCTGGCTTTCTTCTTCCTCCTCTTCCTCATGACAGGTTGTAAGTGCCACTTCATTCTCATAGCAGAAGGAAGAACGAGCAGCAGTGGTTCCAATCGGGGAGACCCTATATTTACGTTGGCTGAGTTCCTTGGCACTGCATGCTGGGGTTCCAGGCACCTCATATGTACGATGGAAGTGCTGGTAATCAACCTCATAATGCCCACGCCGTTCAAAGAGTACAGGTTCAAAGCGATGTCCCCAGCGCAGTTCACTTGGCAGATAGGAACTACGGCATTGAGTGGTCATGGCAGTAGCTTCTACCATACCTTCCAAAATGACCACCAGTTCAAAGTCAGCATTGGCCAACTCCATAGGACCATACTCGTACAGAGGGCTTTCGGCATCAATCTCATGCACAATAGTCACAGGGGAGACCAGAAAAATGCGGTCAGTGCCACTATCAAAGCCCACATTAACATCACTGTGATCCAGGGGAATGTACTCGCCTTCAGAGGTCACACGAGGCTGTGTGAAAAGGAGACAAAGGAAGGTGCAGAGTTTATATATTAGACTTTTTATATAAGACAAGGTGTAAAATCCAACTTGTGGAGCCAACAGGCATTTCTGATGATTAGAAAAAATGCAATTTAAGTTGTTGGCTCTCTCAGTATACAGCCTAGATCACACCAAGGTTTCATTGCATGATTATCACATGGTATGTAGTAGAGTTTAAACAGCCTATTTGTAGTTGTGAACATGTTCTATGCCACTCAGAAACCAACCTCGTATTCATCATTCCTTCCAGAACCATCATAATTCAGTTTCTTACTTCTTAAACCCACTTATCCATCCATCCATCCATCCTATATTAGTATTCCTGTAGCTGCTGCTCTCAATTTTCTAGCCAGATTAGTCTCCTCCAGTTTTTCTCTAACTTGCTCTCTCACTCTCTTCTCAATCTGGATTCTTTTCATCCTTCCCTATATATCTATCCAGGTACCACAGAAGAACATATCTTAAAATTTCCTCAAATGTCTTACTGACTTCTTCTCTGTTACTGACAGATTTCTCAACAATATTCTCCTTACCTGCAACAGCTGTGCACGGACATGGGCCTCTACCAGGTGGCTCTTCCGCAGGTTAGCCACACGCCACATAAGGCAGAGCTTCCCATCTCGCATGGCCACCACAGCAGTCTCGCTAAAAACAAGGGTCTCGTTGCGTTTCTTTGGCTTGGCTATCTTGGCCATTATGGCACCTATGATGAAGGCATCAATGATGCATCCCAGAATGCACTGCAAGACCACAGCCAGGACAGCTGAGGGGCATTCCTCTGTCACGCTACGGAAGCCATATCCAATGGACGTCTGGGTCTCCAAGGAGAAGAGGAAGGCAGCCATGAAACTGGTGACCTCGGAGAAGCAAGGCCTTGAGTTGGGGGGTTGCTCGGGTGCAAGATCTCCATGAAGTGCAGCAATGAGCCAGAAGGTGAAGCCAAAGAGAAGCCAGGAGAGCACAAAAGAAAGGCAGAAGATGAGGAACATCCAGCGCCAGCGGATATCCACACAAGTGGTGAAGATATCGGTAAGATACCGCTGACCCTTTTCATTCATGTTGACAAACTGCACGTTGCAGTGCCCATCCTTCTTCACAAAACGGCTGCGTGGTTGGATAGTGACGAGCTTGCCATTGTGGCAGTTCTTGGGGGATTCCACTGACTCATCTTCTTGGAGTTCTCCTGCCCCATCACCCCCGCTGAAGTGCCGGATGACTTTGGCCACCCCCATCTCTGAGGTTTGGGCTGTTGCCCTGGCCAAGGTAAGGTCAACTAGAGGGAATTGATGGCCCAGCCTGGATGCTGTGTAAAACAAGCCAATCCTCAGGAAGTGTTAACAAGAGAGACTACGGTGCAGGAGTTTCTTATATGTTTTTGTCAACCTGGAATTGGAAAGAGGAGACAATGCATACGATCAGCTTATATATGGCACTAATTGAAAAAAAAAGTTCATTTACTTCAGTGCTTGATTTTTCAAAGGAATGGTAGTAAGCTGAATGATAGGAATTTGTTCAACATTTTAGAGTCACTAAACATATTCCTTTGAAATGTGTATTTTCTCAGCTTGCAAAACACTTAGAAGGTACTTTGCTTTCCTACAAGATCTCAAACTGAAGACAGTTTTTTTTCCCAACAGTGAGAGCTTTCTTTTTTTTTGGTGTCTCAAAGTTTGCAGAATTTTATTGTAGCTTATTATGATTCAAACCCTAATTTCTAAAAAGAGAGAGGACAGAAGTCAAACCTATCTAGAAGCCTACATTATTACAAGCCTCAGGATAAGAATGGAACTATTAAGTGTAGAGGGTAGAACACAAAGTCCATTCAGCCATGCGCTAGGCTGAAGCTAAGGCACAAAATGAGATGGCATTTCTTAACGGCCAAAGCTACTTTTAACTGGATCTAATACGATGATCTCATATATAAATATATTTTAAACTGGCAAATGAGCCTCTGTGAAAAGCCCTGATTGCTTTGTGACCTTCGGCCACAAATATTATGCTGTTGTGATTTGAGGATTTTTGTCTCCATGCCTAGATATAGTACTTGCAATTTTAAATCTGTTTTGGAGGACGCTTAAATTAAGTTTAAGATGCCATAATGTTCTGGCTTACTGTAGCCTATTTCTTTTCAGGTGGACATCATTCATTTGTTTTAATTATCTTTTGGAACCTGTAGGACTGGAATGCTAGGATTCAGAAAGCTGGTTTTTTAGCACTTAATGGGAGTGACTGCCTATTGGACAATCAATATGCTCTCTGCCATTTCCCATCTGGTCTTCTATCGATTCTCTTCCCAGTGTATCACTTAAAATCAATCTCCAGCTTTGCTAATATAACAACAGTATTATTTTTATTAATTTTCACTCTTGTGAGTCCCAGTTAGCATTAAAGACAATACATACATACATGCATACATACATATATGCATGCATGCATGCATTCATACAAACATACATACATAGAAACATACATATATCCTCTGTCTACTGCTGTCATGGGCTGACCTCATTAAGGCTGCCATTTTCTGCATGTTGGCCTCAGGAAAAACCCCATAAATCACAGAGAGCGAATGAGATAGGATCAAAGCAAAAGTCTTCCCAACATCGCTTTCATTTGGTTTTAGAACTGTCACAAATGAGATATTGAGGTTTCATTAGGTCTGAGAATAAAATATGTTTTTCTTTCCTTGATTCCCCACCCTGAGCTCTTACAAATATAGAAACATAGAAAACCGACAGCAGAAAAAGACCCAAAGGTCCATTGAGTCTGCCCTTTGAGTTTGTTTTTGTTTCCTTTTAAATTATTTTATTTTATTATTTATTTATTTTTAGTTTTTGTTGGACACGTGTGTATCCCAAGCATCAGTTACTGATGACTGACCCACTACCTCTACTGAAAGTTGCTTCCAAGCTTCCATTACCAGTTACCCTGTGGTAAACTGGGTGGCTGATAAATTTAATAAATAATAATTTATTATTTTATGAAGTAATACTTTCTAATATTACTTTTGAACTTCCCTCCTATCGGCTCCTAGTCTTTGTTCCTTAACATCTATGTTCTTGAATGATTTTGTTGAACTCTCAAGCTTCCTTACCAGTTTTTCCAAAGATATTATCCCTTCTACGCAGTTATATTTTCCTCTAACCAAACAGCTCTGCGATCTCTAATTTATACCTTCAGTTGTTTTCTATTAAGTATTGAAAAAAAAACACATTCAGAAATAGTGCATTCACCATTCCTTCCTCTCCATATCTAAAATGTTCCACATTTCTATAACTGTTAAAGGCAAAGAAGGCTACCTCCCCCATTTCTCCCCATGCTGACAACTCAACCACCATATATTTATTTATAGTTTCAATGAGAATGATTTTCAACCTCTTTTCACTTTCAGCTGAATTACTTTCTAGTGAAAAAAAAATTCCTAATTTTTTTTATTTCTAATAAAGCTTCTCTACCAGTTTGGTTAAGGCACCAGGCTAGAAACTGGGAGATCGTAAGTTCTAGTTCTGCCTTACGTACAAAGCCAGTTGGATGACCTTCGGCCCATCACTCTCAGCCCTAGGAAGGAGGAAAGAGCAAACCACTTCTGTAAAAACCAAGAAAACTGCAAGGACTTCCCTAGGTTGTTACCAGGAATCAACATTGATTTGAAGGCATAATACATCACACACACACATACCCTTCAAGAGCTACAGAATATAATTTGGGAAAGTTGTTGTTGTTATTTTGTCATGCTGTTGAAATGATGAAGCTTCCCCTACAAAAAGTTGCCCCAATTCTTAAGAGTACAGGCATGGGAGGGAGGAGGGGATATTTATTATTTATTTGCTTGTTAAATTTATTTGCTGCCTACCTCGCTGTGGGGCTACTCTAGGCAGTTTACAATAATAAAAAGGAAGAAAATGAAAGGAGTAAGCAGAACAGAAGCAAAAGAAAACCCATAAAATAAACAATGGAATAAGAGCACAATATGTGTAAAAAGAGCTGCTTCTCTTCTCACATTAAATGTTCCAATTAAGAAAAAAAACTTTCCTAAACAGTAAGAGCAGTTTGGCAGTGGAATTAATTACTGGTGGAGACTTCCCTTTATTGGATAGGATTAAGCAAAAGGTAGATAGCCATCACTCCAGGATGCATTAATTCAGATTCCTGCACTGACCCAGAGATTGGATTGAATGACTCCTCATAACTTTACAATTCTGATTCTTTATACTACCTTCACTCCAATGGGTTCTCCACTGTATCCAGAAAATTGATTTGTTCAGAAATACCATCTCCCTACAGCAGAGAGCACACCTTTGTGGTGTAGCGTGTGCTTTATATTCAGTTAAGTTCCAGGTTCAGTCCCCAGCATCTCTGGAGATTATTGGGACAATCATCTGCCTATCTGTACCAGCTAGCAGATAATTCAGTATTTCTCATAGACTTCAAAGATCTAACTCTGAAAAAGGTGGCCCCCACATTGCTCTCACTCTTTTTCTCCCCTCTGCTATCTTTTACTATTATACTCAGATAATGTTGGCAGGAAGTCACTTTCTTATCTTTTTTCTCCATCTCCCTCCTCTACAAGACTCACCTGGTGTACCTGGTATTTCTTGATTTCTCCTCCTAAGCTTCTCTCCCTTTCTTGGGAAGATGGCATCAGCAACAGAAAGCCTTCAAGCCCCCAAGGAATGACTTTTACCCAGCTCCTGTTGCAGGCACAAGGGTATGTGCCTAGAAAGTGTGGCCTGTGTTAAGTGAGGGATATTGTGCTTATTTATCTGGAAGCCCAGGGTGTGGCCAGACCCATCAATAGGTTTGGCCTCTTCCTCATGAGTGAGGCCTTCAAAGACTTTCCAGCCAACAGTCTTTCAAGATGAATTGTTAATCCTTCAGGGCAAAGAAACCAGCCGAAGCCACATTCAGCACCCTGAGGGAAGAAGAATGCAACAGGAAGGAGGGAAACCAAGCTGATTTCCTTCAGAAGAGAGAGAAATTATCAAAGGGAAGCAGAGAAACAACTGACCCCGTTCAGGGGAACAATTTGCTCTGTCCTGTTCCACGTACATCGGGAATTGTAGGCAGAATTCCAATGAAAAATCATGATGGCGGGGTAGAATTTTTAAAATAAAGTGATTAATTGTGTCTTAGTAAGATTTTAATCTTCTCCTTGAGATAAATCTGTTACAGTTAAGGTGGCAACATTTTCTGAGGTACTAGAGTATGAAAATTGTCATGACAAATATCATAAATTGCCGGAGTGCAAGCAGTAGATCCATTAAAATGTGGCCTTTGGGCCAATTTGCACTCTGATTATTCATTTTCACTGTGACATGATAATCTAGCACTTAATTTTGAAAATCATCATGTAATACTATTACAGTGGTGCTGCTGCTTGAGTTGATCATCAGTAAAACTTCGAATAAAACGTTTATGCAATGGTGGGAAAATGGTAGAAAATATATCCTCATTTTGTTCATTCACAGAACAGAAAACCTCTCACTGAAGTACAGTGGCTTCACGTGTCTCTCCTAAACAGAGTTATGTCACAATTATTTTACCCATTAGAACTAAGGTAGAAAATCAATAAAAATTCATCTGAATCCTGAGAACAGGTACAACCTACAACAGTGATGGCTAACCTTTTTGCCGTCACGTGCCAAAAGTGGGGATCATGTGGGGAGGTCGCGCATGCGTGTGCCCATAATTCAACGTGCCCCCCCCCCCCCACACGCGTGCGTACCCCCCCCCCCCCGCGCTACCCTTACTTTTGGTATGCAATGGCACAGTGGGCCCAGTAGGCCCATTTTCCGCCCTCCCCAGGCTCCAGAGGCTTTCTTGGAACCTGGGGAAGACAAAAACGGCCTTCCGTCCCTCACCCAGGAGGCCCTCCAGAGGCTGGAAACAGCCCATTTCCTGACTTCAGGTGTGTCTGGAAGGCCCAAAAATTAGCTGGCCAGTGCGCATATTGGTGCTGGAGCTGAGTAGGGCAACGCTCGCGTGCCCACAGATATGGCTCCGCGTGCCACTTGTGGCACCCATGCCATAGGTTCGCCATCACGGACCTACAACCTCAGTTGGGACCAGAATTCTGTTGCTAAGCAAGATGGTTGTTAAAGGAATTGTTCAGTTGTTATGTCAGTTGTTATGGCTCTTCTCAAATGGCGAAGGGACAGAGCAGCCATTGTAAATACATGCTGGTTTCCAAGTGCCTGAATTCTGACCATGACACCAGATGCTGTGACGGTCATAAATGTGAGGACCAGTCATAAATCACTTTTTTCAGTGCTGTTGTCACTAAACGAATGATTCAGTGACAAAGAGTCACTGAATGAATGGTTGTAAGTTGAGGACTACCTGCACACTTAGAAAAAAAAATGGCCTATTTCATCTTCCTATAAAGCTCTTTTCTCTTTTTCAAGAAAGAAACAGAGAAATTGTACTGTTAAGATGGGCTGGATCCACCTTTTAAAAAAAATCTAAAGTGTAGCCCTGTATTTCATTGATATCCAGTTCTTACTGTGCCCTCATATACCTCTATTCTTCTTATCCCAATAGTTCTTTGTGACTGTATGACCTTTGCTTCTCATATTCTGAGTTACCTGAGCAAATGTCATCAGTTCCATCTTGTTCCCTCACTGTCTCCCTTGCACGGATCTGCCTCCCGGACCTCTTAAAATCTGCCTTGCTATCTTTCCTTAACCCTCCCTTTTCTGTGAAGCATTTGAACAACTCCTTACAATTCTGCCTTTGCAATACATGAGCCAATTTTTTTTACTTTATGCAGATGCTAGTTTGTCTTTGAAAGCTTTTGAGAACTAGTATATAAATCATGTGGCACTCGGGGGCACCACCGCCCTCTTAGATACTTCTGGGATCCCAGAAATAAGTCAATTTTGAAATTTTAAAAAATGATTGAAATATATGAGAAATTGTCAGACAGATCGAAATTTCCCCAGGTCAGACTTTGGAAACTTTGGAAACAATGTCCTATGAAAACTGAATCAAAGTATGGATAACCCAGGAGAGGTTAGCATAGATTAATACTGGATGGATTGAGAATAAAATCCCTATTTAGCCATCAAGCTCACAGTTTTAAATTGGATCATTCTTCCTCTTTGAAGCTGAGTTGCAATTCTGAAAAAGGGCAGGGTAAAAATCTCATACAGCTGAATGTGGATTTCCACTCTGTCCCTGATTTCATCTGCCTTAATTTCCCTGAAAACAGCTTTGGACTGCATTATCAAGTGTCATGCACACTCTGAATGCACCATCTGGAAATACCAGGATTGTAGGCTGGAGTAAGAAGCAAAACAACATGTTGAGACTAGACAGTGGCAAGTCACTTCTGTACTACTGCCAAGAAGACATGAATGTATCCATTGGGTAATCACCTTAAGGCTTTCTCTTTTTCCAATGAGTGATGCTTCCTTTTCTTCTTTATATCAAATCCACTTGCTATAGATCAATCAGAATAAAGCTGGAAGGGACCTTGGAGGACTTCTAGTCCAACCCATCCTGTTAAAGCAGGAGATCCTATACCAGTGATGGCTAACCTTTTTGCTGTCACATGCCAAAAATGGGGGGAGCGCAGGGGTTTTGTGCGCATGTGTGCCCACACCCATAATTCAATGCACCCTGTCCCCCCGCACATGTGTGACCCCTCCCCCCTGCACTCCCCTCTGCGCTCCCCCCACTTTTGGCACGGTGGGCCTGGTATGCCCGTTTTTCACCCTCCCCAGGCTCCAGAGGCTTTGTAGGAGCCCGGGGAGGGTGAAAACTGCCTTTCCCATCCCTCCGAAGGCCCTCTGGAGGCTGGAAACAGCCTGTTTCCTGGTTTCCGGTGGGCCCGGAAGGGCCGAAAATCAGGTGGCCAGCGCGTGCATGCGTGCTGGAGCTGAGCTAGGGCAACACTCGCGTGCCTACAGATACGGCTCCGCGTGCCACCTGTGGCACCCGTGCCATAGGTTCGCCATCATGGTCCTATACCATTTCAGACAGGTGGCTGTACAATCTCTTTTTCAAAACCTCAAGTGATGAAGCACCCACAACTTCAGAAGGCAAGCCATTCCACTGGTTAATTATTCTCACTATTAGAAAGCTTCTTCTTAATTCCAGGTTGCTTCTCTTCTCAATTAGTTTCCATCCATTGTTTCTTGTCCTGCCCTCCGGTGCTTTGGAAAATAAGTTGACCCCCTATTCTTTGTGGCAACCCCTCAAATATTGGAATACTGCTATCATGTCACCCCTAGTCCTTTTTTTCTCTAACTAGCCATATTCAATTCCTGCAACTGTATGTTCATATATTTTAATCTTTAGGCCCTTAATCCTCTTAGTTGCTCTTGTACAGCTTTTGTAGTGACCACATGTAACTAACTACCTTTGTGTATGTGATGGGGTAAAAGGAATATAAAGGTATGAGAAAAGAAAATGCATTATCTCATCTTCAGGTAAAGTATATATTTTTGTCCTTCACAGTGACAGGAATTTTTTTTAAAAAAGCAGTTTTTAATTGTTAGGAGACCATCATTTAATAACATTCACCTATTGATGAACTGTCAGATATTCTTGTTGGATTACAGGTAGTCTTCGATTTATGACTGCAATTGGGACTAAATTTATGGTTATAAGTCATTACAGTTGTATGCCGAGGCCCTCATAACTGGACCCAACTTTACGAGATTTTTGCAGTGGCGGTTAAGCAAATCATTGTGATTATTCAGTGAATGCCTCACTCCTAAGTATGAACCTGTCCTTCCAAATGGGCATTTTTTGCTGGAAAGTGGCAAAAAACAAACAAACAAAGAGTCACAAATTGTGGTTGTGTGATTGAGGGAGACTGCAACTGGTCATAAAGTTGAACCAGTTGCCAAGTGCCTGAAATGCTGCATGAGAGGTGGAGGTGCTATGACATTTTACAACAGCCAGAAATGTTTCATGCTGTAAACAGGGGTGGATTCTACTTACCTTTACTACCGGTTCACAACGGGGCCGCGCGCGGGGCCGTGCACATGCGCAGAGACATTTTCACCACGTCAGGGTTAGTGGGCGGGGCCTCCCGCCGATTTTACTACTTGGTTCTATAGAACCGGTGCGAACCGGGGGCAACCCACCAGTGGCTGTAAAACACCCATCTAGGCCCCATTGTATTTTCAAACAGTCATTAAGCAACGGATCATAGGTCAAAGAGTATCTGTATTGACTAGCAATATCCATATCAATATGGATATGACTGGTCTGTTTTCAGAATGGATGTGATCTATCTCTTTTCAGCCATATCTTTTGACAGATGGATGGATGGATGGATTTGCCTATTAATACTGTGACTAAGCATATTTCTGTGTATCAAAAGTATTCTTCTGACTACTGGACCTCTGTTGGAAGGATGAAATGACCCTTGAAGATGACCTTCACATGACTTGAAAAAAAAGACTTCCAAGACTTCCATTATTGTTATAACTTTTAACTTTTGCTGCACTGAGCATCTTGCCTTGTTTTTCTTTACACACATACATGTGGAAAGCTTATACTTCCAGATATAGCCAATGCTGGGTTTAGTGCTTAAATAAATAGAACTTCACAACAAATTCAATATATAATCTTGGGCAAGATTTCTGTCCCACAGCTCAACTTTTCTCTCTTTCACTCTTCCTCCCTCCCTTTCCTCATTTATTATTTGCTGACTGGATATCTGTCTATGGCAGGGGTGGGGAACGATGGCCCTTTTATGACTGAGCCATGCTGGCTCAGTAATTCTGGGAGTTGAAGTCCACAAGTCATAAAGGAGCCATAGCCCCTCCCCCCCACCTCTGGTCTATAGAGATTCTCAATCATCCAGGTCATGGTTGCCCCAGAGCGGTTTTTCCCCCAAAAGATAATTGCAGTCTTGGGTTTTTTTTTTCTTTGAAAATGTTTTGCTTCTCATCCAGGAAGATTTTTGCATGAGAAGCAAAATGTTTTCCAAGAAAAAAAATCAAAAAACTCCAGTTGCCTTTTGGAAAAAGCAACTTTGGGATTACTGGCTGAATGCAATCAAGCTCCTGACAAAAGAAAATAGATCTACATCAAAGCTGCATGTATTTCTTGCAACATTGCAAAAATCATAGGATTTGGGAATGGGTGAAAAATATAGTGTTGGAGAGAAAGAAACACATATGCACACAAATTTCGTACCATTATAGCCCTTTGGCCTGAGATACAACTGTTTGATTGGCAAGAAGGAAACACATTGTGCCATTTAGTTTGCACAAATAAAGACAACTTGATGTAAGGAGAAGTGATAAACTTATCCAGCAAGAATAGGAAAACCTAACTGATTAAAGTAATGATAGTTGGGAAAGACTAGCTGGAGGTGAAGATATAGATAGGGCCAACGTATGTAGTCATATTTCACAGCAGGACCAATTCAATCCTTAGAACATGTTATCATTAGCATAATTGCCCCCATTACAGCACTGAAATTAAAAAAGATTTTATTTTTAAGAGCTGGTGGAACCAGAGTTAATGGCTGAAGACCTCAAATGCACTGAAATGTTCTGATGTTATCAAAAAAAGCTATCAGCTGGAGCACAATTCAGTGTTACCTTGCAGAAAAGCTGCAGAGGATTGGAAATCTTTCAGACCTTCATACCAACGTATGAAGGTCAGCATGGATCAGGCAGAGAAGAGAGTTTGGGTTGGACTGAAGAGGATGGCCCATTCTTTTTTCATGATTCATTTGGAGTCAGAGTGGTTATGACTTTTGCAGGAAGCCAGCGTTCTTGGAGATTGTGTGTATTTGCACTGTTTTAGAGCTGAGCTTTATTGCTACATGTTACTATGCTGTAGATACATTGTGAGTGTAACCCAGTGGTGGGTTTCAAATTTTTTTACTACCGGTTCTGTGGGCGTGGCTTGGTGGGCGTGGCATGGCTTGGTGGATGTGGCATGGCAGGGGAAGGATACTGTAAAATCTCCATTCCCACCCCACTCCAGGGGAAGTATATTGCAAAATCCCCATTTCCTCCCGATCAGCTGGGACTTGGGAGGCAGTGAATAGATGGGGGCGGGACCAGTCAGAATTTTTACTACCCGTTCTCTGAACTACTCAAAATTTCCGCTACCGGTTCTCCAGAACTGGTCAAAACCTGCTGAAACCCACCGCTGGTGTAACCACCAAGATATTCTTTACCTAAGAATACTGGGAGTTGTATTCCAAATACATTTGGAAGACACCAGGTTAGGTATAACTAGCAGACCAGCAACTGGCAGTATTATAGACGTAACCTTACTGTCTTGTCTACATGCTTTCAGGCATTTGAATAGTGCAAAAAAGGAGTTCTTGAGCTCATGTTATGAAAACTACCCAGTGATGTAGTACATGGATTTTAGAAAGGATTCCCCTTTGCCTGCATGCATCTATGTTTGGATGGGGCCTTAATCCTAATTGGAATGTGTTTTTGTAATTCAAACAGTCTTTTAAAATGTGAACTGTAAAATATTAATCAAACCTCATCAAGAACATACCATTAACAGCTGTGGTGGTGCAGCGATTAGAATGCAATATTGCAGGCTAACTCTGCCAACTGCCAGCAGTTTGATTCTCACTGGCTCAAGGTTGACTCAGCCTTCCATCCTTCCAAGATCAGTAAAATGAGGACCCAGATTGTTGGGGGCAATAGGCTGACTCTGTAAACCTATCAGAGAAGGTTGTAAAGCACTATAAAGCAGTATATAGATTTAAGTGCTATTACTATTTCTTGACAACATTTAGGGGATTTCCCCCCATCCCATTCAAGATTAGAGAATGTTTTCTAAGGATCAAATTAGACCTGTAGATGTTTTTGAGTTTAACAGATGAGGTTGAAAATATAATGCATTTAGACCAGTATTTCTCAACCTTGGCAATTTTAGGGACTTCAACTCCCAGGATTCCCCAGTCAGGAGGAGTTGGGAGTTGAAGTCCACAGATCTTAAATTTGCCAAGGTTGAGAAATACTCATTTAGGTACTTCCTCCAGAGTTTACCAAGATACCACATTCATTTCAGATGCTACACATTTACAGTGAAGGATTAAAACTTGTTTTAGGGAGTGAGGATCTGGAGAAGATCACATAAATTACTTTATTTTTCAGTGTATAAGACACATTTCCCCCCTAAAAAAGTGGGTGGAAATGGCTGGCGTCTGATACAGCGAATGTTGCCAAAGCCCCACCCACCTACCGGCCCCCACTCTTCGACCTCTGCCTCTCACTGCCGCCACCGTCACCACCGCCGCCTGGAACTGGCTGAAAATGGGGCATGCGGAGGCTGAAAATGGGATGTGTGGAGACCAAAAATGGGGCGGCAGAGGTGGTTATAGCTGGCAGTGGCGATGGGTGGTGATTGTGGCGATGGGCGGTGACAATCCCCGCAGCCTGGAACAGCTGATAGGTGGTATTCCGGGAGGCAGATCCAACCACCAATCAACTACTCATGCTAAATCAAGCTGTGCTGAAGCTGCCCAGGCTGTTTCCTATTTGCTGCAAGGTGGCAAATTGCTGGGAGGCAGAGGCAGATTTTTTTTTCTTGTTTTCCTCCCCAAAAGCTAGGTGCGTCTTATAGTCTGGAGTGTCTTATAGTCTGAAAAATACAGTAAGTTTAATGGATTTCTGTACAATCTCTTGGCAATGATTCTAGAATCATGTAGAATGAGGAACAGGGAAATTGGAATAATTTGTTCCCTATGGATCAAAACCATGGAGTTTGCAGAAAATGGGTAGTGATTTCACATCTGATGAAGTCATTCAAGGCTCAACAGAATTAACTTATAATACCCAACTGTTGCTGCTATTTTTCACACTCTAGGAAAAGGATTCCCCTGGGGCTTAAACAAAATCACCTGGTCTTGCAGCCCCACTTTTTTTCCCCTCATATCTTTCTTTCTTCAGATTCTTCTGCCTCCGCTGAGGTTAGGTGGGCATTATTCCATTTTCTGAGATCAGCCAACGTGCAGAGCTCTTGGATAGAATATTATGAGGTCCACATTTTTGGTTCATTGTTCATTCCCAAGGAGATAAAGAACAAAGACACATCTGTCAGAAATCTGATTGAATCTTGAGCAGATGAACATTTTGCCCCAGGTGTGCCTACGTGCAAGAGTGTGAGAAAAAAAAATAGACAAAGAGAGCCTCTAATCACAGTCCATCCATCTACAAATGGCAAGAAGTCTTCCCCAGGTATGCTGAGCATTTGAGGCTGTCCAAGGTAAATTTGGACCATTAATATCTGTCAAAGGAGAACTTAAAATCATTTCTGGTCTTGGGGGTTTAAAAAAACCCCCCAAGAACGGCTTCCTGTATTACCAGGATCAAAACCCAAAGCTTTGGCTGCTTAATTCTTTGAATCTTCCAAAGTAGCTTTCAGATCCTTGAGAAATCTGGCAGATTATTTGGAAACTGAATATTTAAATTTTTATGATGATAGCTGATATACAAATTTGTGGTTAATGAGACCATGCTAGAAAGCAGGCGTCCCATCTAAGGCACAAAGCAGCTGAGTGACTTTGAGCCAGACTCTTTTTCTCAGCTCCAAGAAGAAGGCAATGGCAAACCATTTGCAAAAACATTGCCAAGAAAACCACAGGGACTCGTCCAGGCAGTTACCAGGAGTCAAGACTGACTTGATGACATGAATTTATTATTATTAAGACACATAAGCTCAGATAATTGTGTAAACTAAAGTTTTCAATAGTTTAAAAAGTGAGGTATATAAGAGAGAATGTAAAAGTCCACTTTTTGTAAGACATCCTGATTGCTTACTTTCCCCTGGGCATCTCAAAGGAAAAATGTTCTATTGATATGAGCAAGAACGTCAGTCATGGGGTGGAGATTACACTTGGACAAGTTGAATCCAGTTGACCTATGGATTCTACAGAATATCTAAGGGCCCAGCACTTCTTGCTTTTCTTCTGCTGTATGTCTTGCTTGTGTTTGTAGAGGTAGTGAAAATAGGGTAAATAAACTTTAGTGGGTAGCTGCCCAACCAGATATTTTCCAGAACATCTGAACTTTGTCATGTTTTAACCTCTTAGGAGATTCTTCTCTATGTCCAATATCCATGAGAAGTAGGTAGCCTTTCTAAATGAGGTTTTGATTGCAGGCATTCACTGAACTCTCCACAACATCCAGATATCAGCACCCATAGTTAGTTTGGTTTATGGTTAAGGCACCAGGCTAGAAACCAGGAAACCATAAGTTTTCGTTCCGTTTTCATTTTAGGAATGAAAGTTGGCTGGGTGACCTTGGGTCAGTCACTCTCTCTCACCCAACCCACCTCATAGGGGTATTGTTGTGGGGAAAATTGGAGGAAGAAAGAGTTTAGGTATTTTCATCACCTTGCATTATTGATTAAAAATAATAGCAATAGCAATAGCACTTAGACTTACATGCCACTTCACAGTGCTTTGCAGCCTTCTCTAAGCAGTTTACAAAGTCAATATGTAGACCCTCAAAATTGGGGTCCTCAATTTACCGACCTCGGAGTCAACCATGAGCCAGTGAGAATCGAACTGCTGGCAGTCATCAGAATTAGCCTGCAATATTGCATTCTAACCACTGCACCTCCACGACTCAATAAAGGTGGTATAAAAATAAAGAATTTTTTAAAAAATCTCTTGTTTTTTTACTATCTTGGACTTGCATTTCTTCTTTTCTTTCTTGCTACCACAGTCAGAATACAGAATCTGGATTAGTAGTGTCTTTTGGCTGGTAGCAACTAAGCTCGTTCCATCTGGAAATAGAAATATTTCTGCCAAATAATGCAGTATACAGAAATGCATGCTGAATAATGTATACATCATAGCCTAAAATGTTGTGCCATAGATCTCATTCATTTTAATTGTGTTTCAATTACACAGTTGCATCTATTTTCAGTAAGATCTAATAAGATTGAATCATATGACATTGATTTCAAGTACTTATTGCTGGTTGGATCTTAATGTTTATGTATTCAGCGTCCTATCTATGAAATCACCTTGGAAGCATATTGCAGTCCTTTTGATTTCATGGGGTTTTAAGATACTTACGTTTAGCTGGATTTTGCTCTTAAATACGTTATTATCTATATCAATTATTCTTTGGGGGAAACCTCTATGGCACATGTTATTGTCCATATGTTGTCCCTGGTTACCTTTGGATCTTTCTGAAGATCTGTTTTATTCAGGATAACAATCGCTATGCTCAAAATCTGGGATATTAAATTAATTGTGCCATACCCTAATACAGAATAAACTAATTTCTGAGATTTGTCCTCCCTTTCCTTCCCTCTTCCCATTTTTGGTGCAGCTGGTGTGCTTTTCTGATTAACATCTTTCTACACTTGTTACTTTTTTTACAGGCTGTATTTATTTTTATTTCCGAAACTCACCCCCCCCCCCACCAACGTCCAAAGGAAAATATTTTACTAAATAACTGGTAGACAAGCAATCTGATGCATAGTACATGCACATCTTTCTGACTGTATATGTGTATCTTTTTGTATTTGGGACATAAAATCTAGAAGCCAGAGAGTTATCCTAAAATACAGGATTTTATGGATTTCTCCCACTCTATAATTCAAGCTAATTGAAATGCATTTTATCTGCTTGGTATCCCTGCATTGTGTATCTATGTGAAAGAAGAGGGAGAACCATCTGTCTATCTCCTAATGAAAAGCTCCTGGTCTGATTAATAACCCGAGGCCAAAAAGCTGGAGTAAAACCTTATTGCTGGTGCCAGAGACCAGCTGTCCTTGATCAGTTGCGCAAAGGACACTCTTGTGATCTGTGCTGGATCTAAAATTTAGAGCTACAGTGTATAGGAAGGGTGAGGATTGGGCTGAATGCAGCATGCAGAGATCTGCAGTGAAATTCACCATCCACATCTCAAGGTGTGAAGGGCATATCTTCCCTCAAACTCCCCCAGATGTAGCTAATTGTTAAATTAATGAGGGCCAGTAAGATATGAAAACTACTAGATACGATTGTGCCATGGTTAGACAGAATCTAGTTCAATTTATTCCCAGGACTGGAGCAATTACAGGCAGTCCTCACCTTAAAACCATTCATTTAATGACTATTCAAACTTACAGTAGCACTGAAAAAAGTGATTTATGTCTGGTCCCTGTACTTATGACTGTCGTAATCATCCCCATAGTCACGTGATCAAACTTAAGGTGTTTGGGAACTGGCATGTATTTCTATCTATTCCCCCCCCTTTTTTTGAATATGAGAGTTGATATGTTCAAAAAAGGGGAAAAAATAGATCCAGGAAACTACAAACCCATCAGCCTGAACTCAATACCAGGGAAGATTCTGGAAAAGATAATCAAGCAACAAATCAGCAAACACCTAGAAGCAAACAAGGTAATAACCAAAAGCCAACATGGGTTTGTCAAAAACAGATCATGCCAGACTAATCTTATTGCATTCTTTGACAAAGTGACAAAATTAGTGAACCAGAGGAATGCTGTCAATATAATTTACTTGGACTTCAGTAAGGCATTTGACAAAGTAGACCATAACCTACTACTTGATAAAATAAAAAAATGCAGGTTAGACAGCATCACCACCAGATGGATTTGTAACTGACTGACCAACCGCACTCAAATTATAGTCCTCAATGGAACTGCATCTACATGGAGGGAAGTATGCAGTGGGATACCCCAAGGCTCTGTTTTAGATCCAATACTCTTCATCAATGACTTGGATGAGTCACGAGGGGATAGATGGGGAACTCATCAAATTTGCAGACAACACCAAGCTACCAGGAATAGCCAACACTCCGGAAGATAGGCTTAAGATACAGAAAGATCTTGACAGACTTGAACATTGGGCACTATCTAACAAAATGAAATTCAATGGTGAGTAAGTAAAGTTCTACATTTAGGCAAGAAAAAATGCACAGGTACAGTATATATGGTACCTTGCTCAATAGCAGTAACTGTGAGAGGGATCTTGGAGTCCTAGTGGACAATCACTTAAATATGAGCCAGCAGTGTGCAGCAGCTGCCAAAAAAGCCAACACACAGTTCTAGGCTGCACAAACAGAGGGATAGAATCAAGATCACGTGACGTGTTAATACCAATTTATAAGGCCTTGGTAAGGCCACACTTGAAATACTGCATCCAATTTTGGTCGCCATGATATAAAAAAGATGTTGAGACTCTAGAAAGAGTGCAGAAAAGAGCAACAAAGATGATTAGGGGACTCGGGGCTAAAACATATGAAGAACGGTTGCAGGAATTGGATATGTCTAGTCTTATGAAAAGAAGGATTACGGGTGACATGATAGCAGTGTTCTGATATCTCAGGGGTTGCCACAAAGAAGAGGGAGTCAAGCTATTCTCCAAAGCACCTGAGGGTAGAACAAGAAGCAATGGGTAGAAACTAATCAAGGAGAAAAGCAACTTAGAACTAAGGAGAAATTTCCTGACAGCTAGAACAATTAATCAGTGGAACAACTTGCCTCCAGAAGTTGTAAATGCTCCAACACTGGAAGTTTTTAAGAAGAGATTAGACAACCATTTGTCTGAAGTGGTGTAGGGTTTCCTGCCTAAGCAGAGGGTTGGATTAGAAGACCTCCAAGGTCCTTTCCAACTCTGTTATTCTATTTCTGATGGTTGCAGCATCCTGGGTTCTGGGATTTTCATTTGCAACCTTCCTAGGGAGCTTCCTTATACATTATGTACCGACAAGCATAGTTGTGACTGTATAAATATATAAATACCTGCTCACTGATTAATCAGGGGCACTTTTTGGAGTCAGTAAAAATATTTACCATTGTAATTGATCTTTTAGATAGAGACTGCAGCCTTGCTGATTTTGCAAGAAAGGCTTTTATATCATCTATCCCTAATTGGGTTTTTTTTGTGTTTTTTTTTTTGCAGTGGAGTTGATTTACATTTTCAGTTGTGACTCTTTAAAGCTCAGGCATTTTTGCTGTTAAGCAAAATAGTTGTTAAATGAGTTTTGTCCCATTTTACCTTTCTTGTCCCAGTTAAGTGACTCACTATTGCTGTTAAGTTAGTAACACGATTGTTATGTGAATCTGGCTTCCTCCTTGACTTTGCTTGTCAGAAGTTCTCAAAAGGGGATCACATAAGCCTGGGACTATGCAATTGTCATAAATAAAAACCAATCACCAAGTGTCCGAATTTTGATAATGTGAGCACAGAGATGCCACAACAGTTGTAAGCGTGAAAGTTGGTCATAAGTCACTTTTTTCAGTGCCGTTCTAACTTTGAATCTTTCATAAACAAATGGTTGTAAGTTGAGGACTACTTGCACTCTAAGAGTGTCTAGAGAGAATCTAACTTGACCCTGTTCCTCTCAACTAAATCATCTAAATTTCACTTTCTCCTGGTCCTCTCCTTCCTGGGAATCCAGACTACATCCCAGCACAAACCCATATACACACACGTTTTGTGTGAATACAGTAAGTGGATGTGTGACAGATTAAACACTTAATTGATGGGGTGTCTTTTGAATATTTCTTTCTTTCTCAAATAGCATCATAACGTTGAAGGTGCTACACTCAGCTCTTCCTCTCCTAAGTGCAGTATGAACATAAATTTGACATATGCTATAGTAGTCCTTCTTATGTCATGCCCTCCTGATGGTTTTTTTTAAAAAACAAGTTTTTTTTGTTTTTTTCTCCTCTCCCACATTCACCCACATCTTTTTTTTTAACAGAGCGTTGACCATTTCTTATCTTATACAATTAATCAAATTCAAATACATTTTACTCAATTACAATTCTTGCCAAAATCGTCTTCCCTCCTTTTCTTTTTTTTAAACATATCTCAATATTTCTATACTTGCATATATAAACACCATCTTCATTTGTCCCTAAATTCTAATTTTACTGTTTATTCATATTTATTCTCTTCTATTCTTAAACAGTTCATGCTTTATCTTAATATATTTATATTTGTTTGTTCGGCGTTGCCTTTCTTCTACTTCATCTTTTTTATTGTACAGCAATCTTTCTCCTCAAACCTACCCTCTCCCTCTTCCCTATCCCTTCCTACTTTCTTTCCCCATCCTCTTCTTCTCTTCTCTACTTCCCCTTCCCTTCTCCTTCTCCTCCTCTCTTCCCCCGTCTTACCTTCTCTCCTACTCTAATTTCCCTTCCCTTCCTTCCTCCCTACTCTTCTATCCCTCTCTCTCCTTCTTCCTCCCTTCCATCTCTCTTCTCCTCCTTCATCTCTCTCTATTGCTGTATTCATTTTCAATTTAATATTTTCCACTGTGGAGTCCAAGCGGCCCCGATCCCATGTCCTTTAAATTATTGACAGTATATTTCATCTTGTTCCCTTTTTTCCTTCAAATCTTTACTCAAACAATCTTCTAATCCTTTGTCTTTTTTACTTTTATCAATGTATTTTTTCTGCTTTACTTCTTGCAAGTATAACATTTAAATCATTTTTATCATTTCAATTTCATTCAGTTTTACATTCAATTTCAATTATTGAATATATTTCTCAAAATATCTTAACAATGTTATTTCCATTTATTCAAATATATATTTATAAAGTGCATCTTAATCATTTCTCATTTTACCCAATCCAATTAGTTCTTAAAATATTCTTAATTTGCCTTCTTTTCTCTTTTTGATGTTTCAGATATATAGTTTGAAATATTCCAATTATTGCATTTCTCCCAACAAGTTTATTCATATTATTAAAACCTATCATTCTATAGACCTCCAATATTATTAAGCATATGACATTTATTGCAGTTTCTCCAGTTTTCAGTACAGCATATTTAAAACTTAAAATATAGAGTATAAGTCTTATTCCCTTTATTTCATACACTCTATGAAGTATACACTCTATACTCCCCTTATTTTAAAATCACTTAATTAATTTTTTTCTGACATTAAACTCATCTATTAAATTTTACAGTTCTGAATATATTTTCATTTCTTTCTGTCTTTCTCCTATTCTGCCCTATATTTCCCATTGTTTCTGCTTTTCCTTTCCTTTTTCATATCTTTTCATTGTTAATCCCAATGTACTTATTTTGTGTTTTAAAATCATGAAATCTTTGCCCTCTTCTCTCACCACAGTTTTTTTTGGGTTTTTTGGCCAATCTAGAACACTTCATGGATGAGGTGGTCAAGGGTTGTAAATTGCTCAGCAGCTCTTCCTGGCCATTTTAGGCTGCCACAAGCATGACCCTTCCCCTCTGACTATCAATCACAGCCCTGCCCATCCATTTTGTCTTCGGACACAGAACACCTGACTTCTGTGGGATGTCTGTTTCCATAATAATGTGTTGTGATGTTGCATGGATTTAACCAAAAGAGTGGAATTTGCATCAGCACAGCATATTTGTAGGAATGTTCTTGGATCGAGCCCAATGAAGGAGATACA